>CAJPEX010006248.1:0-13279 GCA_905338405.1 Notodromas monacha | reverse complement strand
GCAGCAGTTGCGTTGTTTGATTTTGTTTTGAACCTTCTTTTTAGACTCAATTTCAAATACTTGTGTTTTTCTTCAACAAGAAATATATTGACATTAAACTAGGGCATTCCAGCCCAGGCTGATCAAGGATTTTAATTCCAAGCTCAAAAACATAACCTCACATTTTTCTTGTCAAGGATTTATTCCCAACACAAGGGTCGCAATAAGCCAATAACACACTTTTTTGCAGCCAAGGGCCACATTTCAAAGGTGGAGGGTCATTGTGGGCCACAATGGACAATTGTTTTTGAGGTTCCAAATTTTTTCCCTTTTCAATGAAAAGTTTACAAATTAATTAGCTTCAATGCATAGAATCACAAGCATACTCTTGTATAACTTTTAGAAGGTGGGCAACAATTTGAATTTTAAAATTAATCTTCCAATCTAAATTTTGGCCCTATGCAGCCCAAATGTTGGGCAGCAGTGATTATTTTTTTAGATATTTTCATTGTCCCACTGCAAGCACAAAATTAAATTTCTACA
Source organism: Notodromas monacha (assembly GCA_905338405.1). Taxonomy (NCBI): domain Eukaryota; kingdom Metazoa; phylum Arthropoda; class Ostracoda; order Podocopida; family Cyprididae; genus Notodromas; species Notodromas monacha. Next base: position 12,757 of record CAJPEX010006248.1, on the reverse strand, counting down.
CAGGTCCCATTACCCTGTATGATGGATAAAAAGCAAAAGTAGTTGGCCTGTTAAAAAGTTTTAGGTTATTGAGACTGGAATAAAAATATACCACAATTTTTGGAATCTTGGCAAAGAAATTCTAAAAAAAAATCTTAGCATGAATGCTGTGTTATCCATTCTTTGAATGATTTATCATCATGTTTTACTAAAGCTGCAACAGCAATAAATATGCGGGTAAAACGAACAGATTTTCTTTTGAAAATGCTGTGTACTGTGTATGCAAACTGACCCTGATCCAACTGTGCTGCAGGCACTGAGCAATGGTGAACCGGTCATCAGGACTGAATTCCAGCATTCGTCGAACCAGGTCCTTTGCATGATTACTAATAGTCTCCCAGGCACCTGTCTCCAACTGAAAATAAATCAGCAACATCATCAGTAATTATTGCATTCATTGAAACAATGCATTTTAATAACTTTCTCCAATGTATGGTACAAACTGAAAAATATCTCTGTGTCAAGTGTACCAAAAAATTATTTGCAAAATATTGCTGCTATTCTGGATATAAATTTATGATAATGCGTATACTGATAATATTTACACCTTTCGTACTGTGATAACCAATTTCGTGATGCATATATTGATCAGTGCATATCAAACATGTCTCAAATTCCAAAAAATGCAAAAAAAAATTTCCCTTGGAAAATATCTTCAGAATATTCATTGATTTTTTAGCTGAAAGTGTCCATAACTGCATAATTAATTTTGTACATTTTGTCTGTATGTCGGGGCTCCACTGAAAATTAAATTGTCAAACTGATTACATATATCTCACAAAAACTTTCTTTCCACATTTACAAAAGTTTCCTTTTTCTAACACAAACTTTCAAGCTCTCGAAACTCATCCTTACAAAAACTCTCCTGAAATTAACAATTCTATTAAACGTAAAAAAGTATTTACAGCTGAACCTCTTCAATTCAAACCTCAAGAAGGGCCCACCAAAAAACTGAGTTACAGGAAAAGGCATTTTTGGGGAGTAGGAGGGGGGGCACTCTCACTTCCTTTCAAAACTGATGAAGTTAAATTTTCCTTTTATCTTTCCTCTATATTGATAAAATCATTAAAATGTTAGCCAAAAGGCCATTCAGAAAATTTGACTCATACTTGAATAAGGTTTGAGTAGGAATGACTTTGAGTTAGCAAAGTTTTTAATGCATTGTTTGAAAAACGAAATTTAGCAGACAGGGACTTGGAAAAAAATTTCGACAACATGGGAATGAATTTGGCTCATGGGGATCGAGGTTTGCGTTATCAAGGTTCAGCTGATGCTTGACAAAATCTCAACACTTGAATTTCCATTAATTTTGACAAGTTCCCCATCGCATGCATGCATGCATGCAGTCGCCATATTGCGCAACATACGTTGAGCTTTCCTGAGCAAATTTGGCGATAGAGTCGCTCGCGGGTCCCGCAAAATGGCAGAGATCCCGAAAGAAGGACATAGAGCAGAACACCTGCTGACCACACGTCTGCCGGCTTCCCGTATGGCTTCCGCATCACCACCTCAGGGCTCATGAAATGAGGCGTTCCTATCCGACCTGAAACAAACAGAAAAAAGGACATTAAATAAAAATTGGAAAATGAATAAATCATCTGGAATATTTCCTTTTTTTCTCCTTGTAACCCATCCACAGAAATCAAAAACATCCTATATTGTATGCATGGACAGCTCTCCCAAACTGAACCACAGCAGGTATAGACCCCCTCAACCTCTCTCTACAAAAAAAAAAAGTCAAGGGACCAGAAAAAATCTCTGTAGACAGAATTCTGTTGTAGAGATCCTCTCAGATATGGGGAGAGAACCCTTAGCATACAGGACACAAATATTCAATAAATCAGGAAACTAATAAATAATCCTGGAAAAGTTCCCCTTTTCTTTCCGTAACCCATCCACATCAATTCAAAACATCCTCTATTCTACCAGCAGTTCTGCCAAAATTCACCATATGTACATGTATATCTCTCTCTCTCTACCAAAAAAATCAAGGGACCAGCAGAAAGAAAATCATTGTAGAAAGAATTTTGTTGCTGAGATCCCCTAAAACATGCTGAGAGAACCAAATGCCTATAGTATATGGGACACAAAAAAATTGTTATAAAATACAGAAATTTGTTTTGTGGACAATGCCATTGCAGAGAGTCCACTGCTACACTCCATCATATTATGTGAGATCAAGATTTCAAAAAATCAAACCACTGAAGAAATTCCCAAGAATCTCCCATTGTAATTTCTACTCAATTATTGACATCAAATCCTTTCACCTTGCAAATTTTTGAAAAAAAATCAGAACTGTACAAAGTAATTGAATAAATACAATATCTCACTTTGCATATCATTCTGGTGCCAGATTCATGTTTTTTTTCCAATTCAGTGCCAAAGTATTTTTGATGCCCATATCCTTGAAGCGTTCTTGCAAAAGTTTTTGAGGGAAATTGGGCACAAACTAAAGGACCTCTTGCACTTGAGATAATTTTAAATAACCCTGCTTCCAACTGTACAGTTATATTGTATTAAGAGATTATTAATCTAGGCATGTCTGTCTTAAATTTGAATTTGGGTGAAGCTGTACTTGAAATTGTTCATGCACTTATAATAAAAAGATGTAACCACTCCCCATTCAGAGCACAAGCAGCATTACAGAAATTCTTACTGTTGCATTCTTTGTTTATCAGAATCTTGCGAAAACCAATCACAGAACACTGCAAAGCATTATTTTTTATGATTCCCTGCATTATAGCCAGAATATTGTTTGGATCTCTTTGTGACTGATTTATTCTGTGATTAATGTTCATTTTCAGTTCCCATCAGCAGTGGCTTTCTTGTATCAAGATTCTACTGTGAGATAAACATCAATCTATAAGGATGGTAGATATGTCTATAAAGACACATGGTAGAAATTTGAGTACTTCAGCAGTTTTGCCTCTTGCATCACAAGCACTGAAAACATTTGAACACAACTTCCAAGTCAAGACTTACTTTCTACATTTTTCTCTAGCAAATTCATATGTAGATGGCGCCAAGTGTCCCAACTAAAGAATGTTCAAAAAGCGTGACGTGATCTTATACCACTGACACAACAAAAGGTCAGCCTTAACAAAATTAACCATTACAGGTCAAAAATGTGTTTTAAAATGGCATCTATGAACAAGATTTCATCATATACACTCGGCAAAATCAGCCAAATCCTACCAAATGCCCTTCACATAATCTTTCAAATATATTCAAACAAATTGACCATGCGTTTATATACAGTACATGTGAAACATTCGCAGAAAATAAAGAGGACCGCCATGCAAATAAAAACAGGAGGAGACCAAAATTTTCTTTCTTGAACCTCTGCAAGCCATTCACAAGCAACAAACGGTTCACCACTGAGATCTCACAAATGGTAAAAAACTTTCCAATACCAAAGCTACTCTCACATAATTTGCAAACCTGGCGTGTCAAGTAAATAAAGGGATGGGAACAAAAACTAATGCACTCTAAACACATGATCAAGCGCATCAATAACAAAGCCATCTATCCATAAACAAATAAAGCAAAAATTGCAATACAAGTGGACTCTCTCAACAACAAAAATTGTTCCAAACCGTTGAATAATCTTGTAGACAGAATTTTGCTACAGAGAACCCCTATAACTTGGGGAGAGAACAAAATAGAACCAACAGAAATTTGGGACACTGAAAAAATAGTTCTAGACAGAGTCCCTTTGTGCATTGGTTCTGGAACTTCTGACAATCATGCATTCTTGAAATTAAAACTCAAGTCTCAAAGCATACAACATAGTCGAAAAAAAAAACTTAAATACAGTGCTTCAAAAAAAAAGGACCATCAGGTCATATAGCTTTTACAGAGGGGATGAAGATGGGTTCCCATTGCAGACGAAAATAAAATAAAAATACCAGGAGGTGCAAGTTCAGGTCATCTACTGTGAGAAGTCATCTACCAACAAAACCTGAATCTATAAAAACGAAAATTGCCTTGCAAGTAAGGATTTTCAACATCCTAACATCAGGAAACTCAAATTTTCAGCAAAGCTCAAACAGTACTTTGAAAATCACTTTCCGTTTTGTCTTCCATCCATAATCGGAGTTTCACTTTTTTTTTTCCGAATCAAATTCAATCACGAGAAGCACACGTAGGATCAATATCTTGACTGCTGCAAGAACTGATGAAAGTTATCTGCGAAATTAAATAGATCGCGCGCACAATATAAAAATTACTAGCAATGATAAGTGCTGAACCATGAAAGAGAGGAATTTACAAATTCACGCAAATATAACCATCGTTCAAGATTTTTTCACGCAAAAAATAAAAAGTTCCAATACTGTAGTATGCCAATATAAGCACCCACTAACTTTGCTGTGTTCGACTTCCCAGGAACCTGAGAAATTCCACTAAATTTCGGTCTTCTCCAGAAAAGAAAAAATCGTGTCACACAACCCTCACTCTCTTTCTTTTCTATCAAGGACTCGTCCATCTCGAAGTGCTTAAAGCGGACCATTTCTTGATTATTTTCAACGTCACTTCCAAAAAGACTGAAGGAAAGAATTTCTCGAACGTTTCATGGGCCACAAACACGAAGATTTCCAAATAGATACGCATATTAACACGAATTGCATAAATATCCTATCATAAGAAGCCCTCAGCATTTCAGCATCTAAAACAGCAATAAAAGGGGGGATAGGTGTTTATATTTGCGTGAATACGGCACTTTTTGTAAAAGAATAAGAAACAAATGCAGTATAGAATGAATACCGACGGAGGTTCGGAAACGAAGTGACATACCCACAAAAACACGTTTGAAACTGTGCGTGAACCACGAAAAACAGGTTTTTCGATTGAACCTCGCATAGAAACGAATTCCTAAAGTTCTGTAAAAAATTAAAACGAGTCGAGAACTTCCGGCCAACAGCTTAAAACAGATACAGGTTTCGCAGCAGTAAATGACACACCGGACCAAAACTTCCACATAGCTAAGAAGTACAAAAATGAACAGCACCTCTCAAGGAAGGTTCGGGTACACCAAGGAAGCAAGCAAGCAAGACCATACACAACAACAGCAACAACAAAAAGAGTGCAGAGGGCATTTCCAGACGAACACAAACACGAATTACACACATACAAAAACACTACTTGCCGACAACACACAAGGAAGGGATGCACACACGCTCTAAGCAACATCTGTGAGCACCTCCACTGATGAGCTCGCCATGGTTGAGCTGGATGGAAACCCCAAAGCCGCCGATTTTCACCGGTGCAGAGTTCTCCTTTGAAGCCAATAAGACGCAATGTGGCTTCAGATCTCGGTGTATGATACTGTTGTCGTGGCAGTACGACAGGGCCTCCAGCACTTGTCGTACGTAATGACTCGCTACGGCCTCGCTGTACACGAATCCGGCCGAAGCCCGTTTCACCACTTCGAAGCAGATATCGGCTCCTTCCATACTGCGAATTTTTTCGAAGACACAATCAGCTTTAATCACTCCATCACACAGAAAAGCGTGGGTAACTTCACAAAACGCGTTCTAGTTATTTCGAGAACGCGTAATTTCAACTCGAGTTGCTCCATTTTTCGTACGAATAATTAAAATGACGTTCCAAGGCTTCGGGAATTATGTACAGAGGCGGAATCTATCGGCTCCTTCCATACTGCGAATGTTTCTGTAGCACCACCAAATACATTCACTAAATCGCCCAGAAACACGCGGGCAACTGCCAAAAAAATGTTCCAGACAATAAAAGAACACGTAATTTAAACTCGAGCAACGCCATTTTTCGAAAGGATGACAAAAAAGGAAGCTTCGAGCTTCGAAATCTGTCCACAACGACTTGCTGTCAGAAATTCGCTGTAGAACAAATTTTTTTAGTCTTGGAAGCTCTACCATCAATATAAAAGCAACCACTGTACAGTATACAATACTCCCTAAATTATTTTTATCTACAGTAAACCGACAGCCAACCACAAGAAAAATTTCAAGAATAAGATTTCCAGTGGATTATTCTGACTCGAAAACGTTAATATCCAGGAAGTTGATTTCAAAATAGAGTATACAAATGCAATTCATTCAAAATATTCCCTGAGAGACGAGAGCAGATGCGAAATTAACCTCCAACACTAACGCTTCAGTTCCAGGAAAAAAATTACTCCTTATAAAACGGTATTTCAACTGGTGTTCACCGACTTTCGAGTTACACTTCCATCACATTTTGGATTTGAGGCGGTCTTAAGTTGCAAACGTCCTTTCCACTTCTAGCATCGTCTTGCCCTGCTTGAATGTTAAGTTTATGGTATATCTCGTTTGGCAGACTTCTCATCCAAAGGTTGTCGAGGTGCTATAAAACATGCTTGAGCATGTGGCATATTGTCGCCTCTCGTTTCAAATCTGAAAATTTGTCCCCGAAAACATAGTCAGTAAACCGTAGGAAGCCACAAATCTACACTGAACTTTCTAATGCTTCAGCTGATCAATTTGGATTAGATCAGCATTTTTCACACGATGATCTTAACGCGAACGCTCGGAGATTTTGTTTTGGAGTCTTTAATTGAAGGTAAAAACATATAAGAGAATATGAAGTAAAACACGTGCCTTCCGCGCTCAAACCGGGGCTGGAGGTGAATTTCTGGATTTCCACAATCTTCACCGCATACGGCATCCCCGACTGCCGGTGGATGCATCTTCGAACGACGCTGAATGGACCTCTGCAACACATAAAGAAGGAAACCCGAGATGAGTAGTAATCACAAGAATTTGAACAGGGTGAGATAACTTATGAAAAACCGACGGCCTCGGTGATCTTTGGAAAACGCGAGAATGATCAAGCTTCAGGTGTAGACGATGTTCGATCATAAGGTTCACTGAGACAGGAAACATCAACGAAGGCTTACTTTCCGATGATTTCGAAAATGTCGTAGACATCTTCGAAAAGAACGTCGTCTCCAGAGTACGACGCGTAACCTTTGCCTGTAGCTTCTGAAGTTAATTCGAGTTAGCGGTAATGCCTCCAAAAAGTCCTTCGAGGCAACTTATAGCAGCAGTTGAAACCTTTTGTGCCTAGTGTTGTGCGAGACGGCGCAGGAATACTTTGCTCTACATGAGCACACAACATCGGATATACAGTCTACAAGGCAAATAAACACAATCATGATGAATTTTATTTCGACAAAGTCAAATCGGCATCGTTCCCCATCCGGTGAACATGAAACTCAAACTCTGAGCGATGTATGACACTTTTCGCAGTTACATAGAAGCTTTTATAAGTCTCATCGCACCCTCAAATCCGCAACCAAGACTACTTTCTCCACTCCAATCAAGAAAGGCATATCTAAAGGTCAAATTAATTTCCCTCCGCTTCGGGGCCCAGACTTTATGGTACAATTTTCAACTCACCGCCGCTAACTTCCACGTTACTCGGGTAGAGGGCTATTGACTTCTACTCCGTCTCTCAACGCCTTCAATTAGTGACTTCATCTTCATGTATAGCATGTTTTTGAAGAGGAATTTCAGGTTGAAATTGGTGTCGGAAAACAATATTATAATTATGCGAAACCAAACCTAACCTAACTAATTCAACCTAACCTAAACTTTAGTATTTTTAATGTGTTCTTTAGTATGCACAAGGTTATTTTGCCCTGGAACTACTCCTGGAAGTTTTCCCAGAATCTGTACCTCGAAATTTTTACAGCTGAAGTCACTCATTGAAAGTCACCGGTGGCTCTGAGAGAAACTGGCGCTTTTAGAAAAGGCGTGGAAGCGGTACCCCTAAGCAGCACAGCTCTGTGTGGAAGTTGTACCATAACGTCGCGTCCCGTCTATCAGCGCTGCGATAGATTTTCATGGAACCCACGCTTCCGCCGCTGTGATAGCGCGTCTGGTTGTCAGATATGTCCGCGGGATTCTGCCTCAGCCAGCAATAGATGAGGAATCCCAAACATGCATCAATCATGAGTTAGCAGATCAGGACCTGAATAAATCCTAATATCTTTAGATTGCCATGAGAAAGACTTCTAAATTCTTTCAATGGTTTTCAGTACGTAACTTCTGCGTTAGATCTTAATTTGGAATATGGACGTACATATTATATACAGTAAAGTACTATATCAATCTTTGTGCCCTAATAATATTCTGAGACAGTTTACTTAGTTAATGTTCTTCCCAAATGCATGTAGATATTAAATTCTATAGCGGAATACAAGAGTAACATTTTCCAGAGCCATGCTCCGATCATAACTCCCTCCCATATGCTAATGACGAATCCCTTTTGATACTTGATGCTAGCATGTAAAACTATTATTATTACTGTATCTCGTTGCTTAATAGTTTTCAAAGTCCTTGTTGGAGAATCTTGTCCATCTTCCTGATTATTCCTGAAATGGCAGTATTGTACATAATTTTGCTTTATCTACATCAGGTTCTGCTATCACCTTATTATTTTTTAGATGCCAAACCTTAGGAAAGAATTTAATAAAAATTGCTGCATTGTTTTTCAGTAGATTATGTATATTATCCCTTAATGACAATAATGCTCTATTTATTATTTGTGATATGGGGTGCCATCTGTGTTGCATGGATCACGGAAATAAAGTGGGAACACAAGAATGGACAGGTTCTCGCAGCGACGCGCAAAAAGGAGGATGAATGCGCTCAAATGTGCATTGTAATGTACGGAATTGCTCCTTAAAATAAATCCTGAAGCAAAAGTCCTACACAGCAATCAGCAGTGCAACAGCAGGTGTGCAGCATGTGCTGCTGCTGTCTTGACTGGATCCTTATTCAGCTCTTGCTTATACAGTATATAAATACAAGTGGCTCTTGGTATTTTGCTCTTCATGCTGGGACCTGTTTCTTCTCTTTTTTTATTGGAAATACTGTAGTTCTTGATACACTGGACACTAAACTTGCTGTGTTCAGCAGTTTCCAGAAAAGAAGATAAGAGTTATATATATAGGTTCCTCTTTTACGTTCTGCTCCATTTTTAAAACTTTTTGGAATACTGTATATAATTCAATGAGATGCGCTCAGGAGAAATAGTGTCCCATGAAAAGTGAAATACTCAAATACTCAATCTACTGGGGTCTGTTGGCCATAAAATTGTTCAAGTTCGCATCTGTGGTTCTGAATAAGATGCATGCTCTTAATTTAACAAGATGGCAGAAACATCTTGTTGGCGAGGGATGAATTAGCTATATATATAGCCAAAGATTTCAGTTAGTTTCAGTGACATTCGCTGAACTTATGGGATGAATGAATATAGTGGCACCTGCTGTGAGAGGCAAATTCTTGCAAAACCTCACAAAACCGCATGAAAGTCCGTGTATGAGAACTCTTTTTTACTTATTATTTTAAGATGATTTTACATAATGCCCTTGATTATGAATATTCGTGTCCCCGATTTATGAGTTGAACGATTATCGCGACATATCTTCTCTTGCTCAAATTGTTGGAGAGAATTTTTTCCTTCCGTATACGGAAATACGTGTATGTGAACNATCAAGCTTCAGGTGTAGACGATGTTCGATCATAAGGTTCACTGAGACATGAAACATCAACGAAGGCTTACTTTCCGATGATTTCGAAAATGTCGTAGACATCTTCGAAAAGAACGTCGTCTCCACTCATGCTGCGCATTGGAAACGGACATCGAAGACTTCAATTAAGCTCAATCGCCATTACGGAGGTTTTTCAGGAAGCTCCGTTGAATATCGTCGTCAACTTTGGAAAACACGGATCACAACACGCTCGCGGCGCAGGAATACTTTGCTCTACATGAGCACACAACATCGGATATACAGTCTACAAGGCAAAAGAACACAATCATGATGAATTTTATTTAGACAAAGTCAAATCGGCATCGTTCCCCATCCGGTGAACATGAAACTCAAACTCCGAGCGATGTATGACACTTTTCGCAGTTACATAGAAGCTTTTATAAGTCTCATCGCACCCTCAAATCCGCAACCAAGACTACTTTCTCCACTCCAATCCAGAAAGGCCTATCTAAAGGTCAAATTAATTTCCCTTCGCTTCGGGGCCCTGACGTTATGGTACAACTTTCAACTCACCGCCGCTCACTTCCACGTTACTCGGGTAGAGAGCTATTGACTTCTACTCTGTCTCCCAACGCCTTCAATTAGTGACTTCATCTTCATGCATAGCATGTTTTTGAAGATGAATTCCAGGTTGAAATTGGTGTCGGAAAACAATATTCTAATTATGTCAAACCAAACCTAACCTAACTAATTCAACCTAACCTAAACTGCAGTATTTTTAATGTGTTCTTTAGTATGCACAAGGTTATTTTGACCTGGAACTACTGCTGGAAGTCTTCCCAGAATCTCTACCGCGAAATTATTGCCGCTCAAGTCACTCACTGAAAGTCACCAGTGGCTCTGAGAGAAACTGGCGCTTTTAGGAGTGGCGTGGAAGCGGTATCCCTAAGCCGCGCAGCTCTGTAGGGAAGTTGTATGATAACGTCGCGTCCCGTCTATCAGCGCTGCGATAGATTTTCATGGAACCCACGCTTCCGCCGCTGTGATAGCGCGTCTGGTTGTCAGATATGTCCGCGGGATTCTGCCTCAGCGAGCAATAGATGAGGAATCCCTAATAACATGCATGAATCACTAGTTAGCAGAGCAGGACCTGAATAAATCCTAATATCTTTAGATTGCCATGAGAAAGGCTTCTAAATTCTTTCTATAGTTTTCAGTACGTATAACTTCCGCGTTAGATCTTAATTTGGAATATGGACATACATACAGTATATACTATATCAATCTTTGTGCACTAATATTCTGACAGATTACTTGAGTTAATGTTCTTCCCAAATGCACGTACAGTATAGATATTAAATATACTATAGCGGAATAAAAAAATAACAGTTTCCACAGCCATACTCCAATCATAATTCCAACCCATATGCTAATGACGAATCCCTTTTGATGCTTGCTAGCATGTAAAACTTATTACTGTATCTTTTGTTGCATATACTGTAGTTTTCAAAGTTCTTGTTGGAGAATCTTGCCCATCTTCCTGATTATTCCTGAAATGGCAGTATTGTACATAATTTTGCTTTATCTTACATCAGATTCTGCTATCACCTTATTATTTTTTAGATGCCAAACCTTAGGAAAGAATTTAATAAAAATTGCTGCATTGTTTTTCAGTAAATTATGTATATTATCCCTTAATGACAATAATGCTCTATTTATTATTTGTGATATGGGGTGCCATCTGTGTTGCATGGATCACGGAAATAAAGCGGGAACACGAGAATGGACAGGTTGTCGCATCCAGCAGCGACGTGCAAAAAGGAGGATGAATGCGCTCAAATGTGAATTGTAATGTGCGGAATTGCGCCTTGCAAATAAAGCTTGAAGCAAAAGTCCTACACAGCAATCAGCAGTGCAAATGCGGGTGTGCAGCATGGGCTGCTGTCTTGACTGGATCCTTATTCAGCTCTTGCTTATACAGTATATATAAATACAAGTGGCTCTTGGTATTTTGCTCTTCATGGGACCTGTTTCTTCTATTTGTTTATTGGAATAATACTGTAGTTCTTGATACACTGGACACTATACTTGCTGTGTTCAGCAGTTTCCAGAAAAGAAGATAAGAGTTATATATATATAGGTTCCTCTTTTACGTTCTGCTCCATTTTTAAAACTTTTTGGAATACTGTATATAATTCAATGAGATGCGCTCAGGAGAAATAGTGTCCCATGAAAAGTGAAATACTCAAATACTCAATCTACTGGGGTCTGTTGGCCATAAAATTGTTCAAGTTCGCATCTGTGGTTCTGAATAAGATGCATGCTCTTAATTTAACAAGATGGCAGAAACATCTTGTTGGCGAGGGATGAATTAGCTATAAATATAGCCAAAGATTTCAGTTAGTTTCAGTGACATTCGCTGAACTTATGGGATGAATGAATATAGTGGCACCTGCTGTGAGAGGTAAATTCTTGCAAAACCTCACAAAACCGCATGAAAGTCCGTGTATGAGAACTCTTTTTTACTTATTATTTTAAGATGATTTTACATAATGCCCTTGATTATGAATATTCGTGTCCCCGATTTATGAGTTGAACGATTATCGCGACATATCTTCTCTTGCTCAAATTGTTGGAGAGAATTTTTTCCTTCCGTATACGGAAATACGTGTATGTGAACGGCGCTCGTGTCATCTCGGCTTTTTCTTTTCATTGTGATTTCGTCGAGAAAATGGCGGAGGATCAAGAGTACGGCAGGGGATCCAAGAGCAAATTGTTCGCCGAAGACGATCGCCCGAGTCCGTCGGTTTCTCAGACGGAGCACGCGAGGGCCAGCAGGTACTCGGAAGTGGGAGAGATCCCCGCGAACCCTGCCCAGGGAAACGGAAGTGCTTTCACCATTTTCCTGTTGCTGAATGCCGCCATGGGCGCGGGAGTCCTGTCCTATCCGTACTCCTTTGGGGTCGCTGGTGGGATTCCAGTTTCTCTGGCTGTGCAATTCGTGAGTGAGCTGCTGATGAATAGTGATGATGGTTTTTGAGTGGGAAAATTTTGAACGTTCTTTGCTGGGAATTTATATTTGATATGAGGTATATACCAAAAGATTCAGACACAATTATTACTGTATTTACTCAAGTATATACCACATAATGCACCTTTTTTTACCACGTTTTTATGAACTCACTTTCTTGTCTGTCTGTCTGTTTGTCCGGATCAAATTTT
>CAJPEX010006247.1:0-13288 GCA_905338405.1 Notodromas monacha | reverse complement strand
CTGTAAAAACCCTTTGTTGGCGGGAACACAACCGGACAAAACATGCTGCCCCCCCCCAGAAAAATCCTGACTCTGCCACACCCTGAGAAAGAACCCTCTGCCATCCTATGGTTAATGTATTTGTTACTTATTTTTAATATTAATGTGACCAAAAAATAAAATATCTACAGGCATTAATTAATACAATAGTGCAACACTTACAATTCCACATTTCCTTTGTAATATAATACCTTGTGTCATTGTATTAAATGTGTAGAAATCTTTCAAATTCCTTCTTGCTCTGTTCAGGCTTTTCAATATGGCTGATCGCATTTGCACTGCTGCTGGGTGGAGTGGAAGTGATTTCATCTGAAAAGGACAGTGTATGTTAAGGTGAGGCAGGCGGTTGCCCTCACTGAATGGGAATTTTGTGTGCATTATAGTGTATTCATGATTACATTTGTTTAGTTTATTGTCAAATCTTGCAGGGTCTAGTTTTGTGTAAGTTTCATTCCCTCTATGATTGTGAGTAGAATTGTGCTTGATATACTGGTAACACATTGGTACATCTTCTTTTTTGGACTGATGGATACATGAGCTTTGAATGGCAAGTGAGTATGTAGTACTTGATGTGCGATTAATAGCTTCAAAAGCCTGGGTTTGAGTAATGTTTGGAACAAAGAGAGAGACTGTGGTGACCAGGGTGGATAACCGCAATTTAAATGAGGATAACCTCTCTGTATGCCCCCTACAGTGCTTCAAGTGCGTTGAATTTGGATTCCAAAGATTTGAGTGTACAGTGGGCCCCCGACTTACGACGGGCCCATGTTACGTCGGTTTCAACATACGACGATTTTTTTATTCTAAAAAAACCCCCGACTTACGTCAGGGTTTCATGATACGACAGCTTCTGAGGTTCTTCAGCTCCCTCCCACCAACCGTTTTTTTTTTACCATGCATGCACCAATGGTTTTCCTGGGAGGAAGTGAGTTTTTTGTGTGCCAATTATTGCTGAATAATTGTGTTGAGTCTGTAAAAACCCTTTGTTGGCGGGAACACAACCGGACAAAACATGCTGCCCCCCCCCAGAAAAATCCTGACTCTGCCACACCCTGAGAAAGAACCCTCTGCCATCCTATGGTTAATGTATTTGTTACACATTTTTAATATTAATGTGACCAAAAAATAAAATATCAACAGGCATTAAATAATACAATAGTGCAACACTTACAATTTCACATTTCCTTTGTAATATAATACCTTGTGTCATTGTTTTATATGTGTAGAAATCTTTCAAATTCCTTCTTGCTCTGTTCTGTTCAGGCTTTTCAATATGGCTGCTCACGTTTGCACTGCTGCTGGGTGGAGTGGAAGTGATTTCATCTGAAAAGGACAGTGTATGTTAAGGTGAGGCAGGCAGTCGCCCTCACTGAATGGGAATTTTGTGTGCATTATAGTGTATTCATGATTACATTTGTTTAGTTTATTGTCAAATCTTGCAGGGTCTAGTTGTGTGTAAGTTTCATTCCCTCTATGATTGTGAGTAGAATTGTGCTTGATATACTGGTAACACATTGGTATATCTTCTTTTTTGGACTGATGGATACATGAGCTTTGAATGGCAAGTGAGTATGTAGTACTTGACGTGCGATTAATAGCTTCAAAAGCCTGGGTTTGAGTAATGTTTGGAACAAAGAGAGAGACTGTGGTGACCAGGGTGGATAACCTCAATTTAAATGAGGATAACCTCTCTGTATGCCCCCTACAGTGCTTCAAGTGCGTTGAATTTGGATTCCAAAGATTTGAGTGTATTATGAAATATGATTGTGAAAGGAATTGAAAATTTTTTTCTTCACTTACATCATATCATTTATCCATTGTTCAAAGCTTCCTCTATATACATGTAGACAATGTATCATCACCTAATTGTTCATGAGTAATCATGCAAAACATTCAACTTGCTTAAGAAAGTACAAGAAAGTTATGTTACTATAAGGCTATGAATAATTTATTGTGGCTTTAGAAAATAACAAAAATGTGTTTGTCACATCAGTTTCTAATGGTTTTATAAAATGATGACAAGCTGATGGCAACAAAGAAATTCTCATTGTTTTGGAAAACAACAAGAATTTCTTTGTTGCCATAAGTTTTTTGTCATTTTATAAAACCACAACTAGTTCTAACATTTTGTAAAAATTTATTCTCTTCATTTTTCTAATTAAATATTGATTGATTTTACCTTTTTGGTTACTTTTGTTTCTCAATGATTTGTAAAAGTATGACAAAGTAATTCAACAAAAATTAAGATATGATAAATTAAAACAAAATTCAGGCACTGTTCTTATTAGATAAAAAATATTCATAAACATTTACGTGATTATACTTTAAATCTTCTACATATAGAGAAAGTTTTGAAAAATGACTAAATGATATGATTTAAGTGAAGAAAAATGAAAAATTCTTTTTCCTTTTCACACATCACAATTAAATCAAATCTTAATAATCCAAATTTGTTGCAACTATTGCAATGGCACTGTAGGAGACTGCTGAGGAGGGGACCTCATTTAAATTGAGGCTCCACCCTGCAGCAGTCACGCACATGCCAAAGTCACTCAAAATTTGCAGCCTCCTTGATTTTTGATGAAGAGATTCAAACCTGAACCCTTTTGCGTAGGATTCCAACATACACCCTCCAGGCTACCCAAACATGGGCAATTGAAGAAGGAAACAAACTTGGTCTATAAAGAAGAGCAGTTTAGCATAAAGTAGCAATAAAAGAAGGGTACAAGGGCACAAAAAACAGGGGGTCTGCACGCACTGTCACAGAAAGTTGACATTTGTTTACATCAGGAAATACAAGAGCACTTGCACGCCCCAAAATTGGTTGCCATTCCTTTGAAACCCCATATCCAACCATACAAAAATAATTCCTTTTACTTGAAAACCAACCCTTGAACGGACCAAACAGCACTAGAAGACTTTCACACCAAGACTCCTTCTAAATAAAGGTTCACACAGAGTAAAAAATTTTTATTAAATCAAAAATAAGTTATTGGGGATTTTAAAAACCATGACAGTGTGTTTGTTGAATCAGTTTCTAGCTGTTTTCAAAAATGACAACAAAATTATGGCAACAAACACATTGTCACTGGTTTACATTTGTTATGCAGAAGACAAATTTGTTTGTCATATGACAAATGTATCCAACAAATGCATTGTCCATTTTTTGTTGTTCAACAAAAACATTGCAATTTTTTGTGTAAAAAACACTTTGTCATGGTTTATTGTTTTTGAAAGTGTTGAAGCTGATGAGGAATGTCATGCAGAAAAGGAGGAACCAGGTGTGTAACATTTAAATGTACATTTATGTACATAATTTTTTTTTTAAATTGAAATACCTGTGACATTTTAAAAAGAAATATTTTGGGCATAAATTCACATCATGTGCATTTAGATTATAAGCATAAGTAACCAGGCTCTTTGGCCAATTAATTTGAAATTGTTTTCATATAAGTTGCATAAATAAAATTGTACCATAGCTCATTCTAATTGTGTTTTGAATCTTGCTTTATTACAGTTGGCCACGTTGTATGCCCAAATTGCCAGAAGCATGCTCAGAAGCAATGGAATTAGTCAACTTCATCCATGATCAAAGACTTGATGGAGAAGGTGGCGCATTGCTGGTTTTGGTGGTGAAAATCCTGTACACAAAAGAGCAAGGAGGAAGGGACTGCCAAAAGTGTGATAATATTCTGAAGTTGACAGAATTTATCATTAAAAATTGGCATTATGATCGGCATCTTGTAAAACTTGCAAAGAAGGCTTCTGCAATCATACAGGTAAATAGAAAAGAAAAACTAAAGGTGGGTCAATGCAAAAATGATTGAAAAATTATAAATTTTATTAAAGAAAAAATCTTTTAAATAGGATGTAACCAGTACACCATCAGTGGATTTTGAAGAGGAATCAAGTTCTTCACATTCTCCAAGTGGAAGCATGGCCAATAGAAGGAAGAGAAGATCAAGCAAACAAGGACGAAGGTAATGCTTGAGTATTTAAAATCATAATATGATAGTACATTTCTCTTAAAATAATTGTCATTTAAAAATTTGCAGGTCATGTTTCTTAGTACAGATGATGGTGATGATGATTCTGATTCAGAATATCCTGAAGAAATGGATACTGATGATGCTGCACCCAGGAGAGGGACAAAAATGTGCCAGCAGAAGATACTAAATACTTCCTTTTCATGTGGATCTAGGAAGCCCATGAGTGCTGTTGCAAGTCTGTACAAGAGATTTGCTGAGCTTGATGAGGAAGGTACTTTTCATTTTTATACATTATATGGTATTGACTTCAATTCAAATCATTTTAAAATTGTACAAATGAATTTTAGGTAACCCAATTGAATTGCCTCCTAAGTGCAATTTCAACAAGACAAGCAAAGCTGATGTACAATTTGCTGAATATATGCTTTGGGCTTTGAAAAGTCATCACAGCATGTTCAACTTATTGAGGAACAAAGAAGTTGCCAATAATGGTGAGTAATCCATTGTATTTATATGCTTTCAGTTCCTTATAATTATTCAATTGATAATTGTTCAACATTGATAATTAAAGAAATGCAAATTTTTTTACATTTTGTTTTAATGAGGTCATTATTTGCTTATTGAAGGTCCATTGGATAATTTGAGAAATAAGAAGGCACCTTTCTTGTTTGACCTTGGTAACATCATTACTGGAAAAAATGATCTACCAAGCCATTTTCCAAGAGCATACACAGCTGCACTGCATGAACAGTGCCAGTTCAGCACGGCATTTGCGTTTGTGTGCATGTATACTCCAGCATGAGCAGATTGACCTCAAGTGCAAGTGATCCCTGTTTGACCCCAACCCCCTTGACAAAAAAAGTGTCTTTCATTTTTTCTTATCTCTCCCCTGATTCACTTCTTTTTGCACCAAAAAAGGATTTCATTTATTTATAAAATCCCATAAAATCTTATAGCCACTATCCCTTTTTTCTTTTCAAGAGTGAGTTGTGTACTTTTTTTGCATTGATCCATTGAGGAACACTTCCTGAATCTGTCATCCTTCAGAAGTCTGGAGTGCAACCAGCCATCAAAGGGCATGCAAGTTAGTTAATTTCTTTTTGGACATTTTTTTCATAATCAAATGTTTGAAAATCATGGCAGCCAAGTTAATGAGTATCACTGATCATATTTTCAAAGTACACAAAATCTTAATGTGGCAGCATTGTCCAACTGTTGAATTTTATTTTGATAACTTATTTTTGCATGATCCCCTATTTGGTTCAATGCTGGATGTGGTATAAATTAGACGATAAGAACTGTTGGAAGGAAGAATTTGTTTAGTACAAATACCCAGCAAACTTTCTTTATGCTGATGATCAAAAACAGAAGCTTGTCCCTTTTTATTTCCTAGCTTCTGAGCAGGTTCTCTAATGACATTCTGTGGAATGATCGAGGAAAGCCAAAATGGATCTCTTGAAAGCGTTTTTTTTTTATTTCGTATCAGAGATTTGGACCTGCATTGAAAAAGACGACCCCATGTTTCTGGATGGGGAATTAAGGTTCAGTGCAAGGATTTCATCATCGAATGCCCTCCTATTAGAGATGAGTGTATCATATGTGTTTAAGCATCGGAGAAGACAAACTTCGTGACGCCAAGAGGGGGAGAGAAGTTTTTTTATGGGCAAGTGATGTGACTGTTGGGTGTCTCAATTCTGTTCAGAGAAAAGAAGTTTTTTTGGACTTCCACTCGCCTTCATTTTGTTTGAATTTTTGTAAGAAAGCAGAACTACATGTCCAAATTGGTTTGTGAGGGTGCGAATAGGAGTTAGCTAGGACACGAACCCTACGATAGGAGAAATTCTTGTGGATGAACTCTCATTTTAATTATCGATATAACGTGGAATGAAATTCTTGAAGTGAGGTTCGCTTCAGGAGTTTAAAATAAAATGTAATTTATTTATGTCCTGCATAGGTATGCACAATAAATCTCGTGACACTTGTGCCTTCCAGGGGTGTCATCTGAAGCTGAAAGTGCCTTTACCTGACCAGGTTTGTACAAAAAAAAAAAACAAACAATGGAAAGTCATTTCATTGATGAAGTGATCAGTCCAATTGTACCCACACGATCCAGTACTACACAACCCACCACCCTAAAAGAGAACATATAAAATGCATGTAAATGACTCCCCGAAATTTTAGCTTCTGTAATTAAGGAAAACCGTTTTACTCAAGCATAGATGTTCACGACTCTTCATAATCCAAGAATCATGAACACAGCAACGCATAGGGAGCAGCTCTTTCGTGGCCAAAAAAGAAATCAGCTTTTCGCGGAGTCGGACCCATTATAATGCAAAAGACAGACGATTGCTTCGTTTCAGGATCAGCGGCATCACAAGAACCAATAAATGCTTGCAAAAAAGAAACAGGAAATGGCAGCAAATTTTTGGTCTGCCAAAAATTACGTAGGGTCATATGCGTCATCAGCGTGCTGATCCGTATCAAGGGCAGACATGCATAGACTTGGGTCCAGGTTCGCAGAAATTATACGCGTCTTCCTTCACAGGTTCGTCTTCTCGCAACGCGGTTTCGCAGGATTTCCGATGATGATCCCCATTGAAGATTTCCCTGAGGTCCCCGGGAATGTGCACAGCAGCCAGTTCTGCCAATCCAGCCTCGAAGCATTCGAGTTCGTGGGGCTTTTCGTTTTCTACGTAACCCCAGAGACGAGCAGCTTGTTCCAAGAGGTCTTGCTGCAGTGCAGCCACTCCTTTCAATTTTTTGCATCATTTTCAGGCCGGATAAGGTGTCGTATGTCAAGTGACCGTCCGAAGGTCGAATGTTGGAATCCATGGTTTCCTGCATATATACATCAATTTAATCTCTCCAAGTCTAATTTCAAGGGACCATCAGCAACAAATTCGACTCAGAGAGGTTTTTATAGAATTTATGGGTTTTGAGTTTTATAGAATTAATAACTGTTTTACTTATGGAATCAAGTATTTCTAACATCCACAGTGGGAGGAACAACCAGTAGGATCCTACAGGGGTCTGGTGGGGAATAATAAGGACATCATGTAACGTGTGTCTGTGGCCTTTTGCACCTTGAATTAATTAGCTTACTTGAAAACGCATCAATTAACATTAAGTTGTCAGGATGGCCAAGCGGTCTAAGGCCCTGCATTCAGGTCACAGTCTGGTTCTGCA
This sequence comes from Notodromas monacha, assembly GCA_905338405.1. Classification (NCBI taxonomy): domain Eukaryota; kingdom Metazoa; phylum Arthropoda; class Ostracoda; order Podocopida; family Cyprididae; genus Notodromas; species Notodromas monacha. Next base: position 6,074 of record CAJPEX010006247.1, on the reverse strand, counting down.
GGTGTGGGTTCAAATCCCACTTCTGCAATTGTTTAATCATTTTTGTTTTGTTTTTTTGTCCGCACTGCAGACGCTCTACTATTTGTTGTGGGGAACATTGAAGAATTGCTCGACATTTTACATTGTGATATTCTGGGCCTCAATAAGTTGCTTCTACAATGTGTTATTGACAGGGCCATCAACTTGGAGAAAGGGGTTCATCAATTGCCCAATTTAGTCTGTCATATTCTGTCAAAGCAGAAAGCACATACAATTCCATTTTTTACCATTTTCTTTTATTTCCTGCTCCTATAAAATAATAGCCTAAAGGCCTCAAAAATTGGAATTATGGAGGTTTCAGAGGAAAAGCCATTGAGTTAGGGAGGTTCTGAATGCATTATTTCTAAGGGCCATTATTTCTAAGGGAATTCAGACAGGGGCTAAAAAAAATTTGACTTCTGGAGGGCATTTGACCTGGGAAGGTTTGCCTTATTGCAGGGATCAACTGTATGTGCAAGGGGCCTGACAGAAATTCTCGGAATATAAATTGAAATGGCATATCATTGAGCTGAGGAACAATTATTCGGCACAGAAGAAAAAAATGTAGCCCTGTTTGACAGATTTATTTGCATGTCACCCTGGCAGCTTTCTGCTTCTTCTTCACTGAACAAATGAGACGCCCATCTTGCAGATATTTGGGTTCAGCCGAGATTCTCAAACAGAATTCTTGAAATCAACATGGCTTTAATTCCAAGAGTTTCCTCCAGGTCTCAACCAAGATAATCAATTCCAAAATTTTTATCAACAGCAGACTTCACAGCCGCCACATTTCATCCCAAGTGGCAGCTGTGAAGGCAAATGTCAATGAAATTGAGGGAATTAATTATCCATTAATGGCTGAAAACCTTCATGGAATTGTTGCCGTTTCAATTTCAAGAATTCTTGAGGGAAAGCTGAGGGTAAGTACCCTAAATATTTCATTATGAGTGCTTCATATTTTGAGTGAAGAGCAGCAGAAAGCCTGCCAGGGTGACTTTATTTGCAAACAGTTCCCAAAAAAAAAATATGCTGAAACAGGTCTGAATTTCCTTTCTTGCACAAAAGAATGTTTTTCCTGAAAATTAACACTCAATTGTATGCCGTTCCAATTTATCTTCCAATGACAACATGTGCTACACCCCTATTAAAAGTAGTAGAGCATCTGCAGTGCAGACAAAAAAAAAAAAAGAAAAAACGATTGCAGAAGTGGGATTCAAACCCATGCCTGCAGAACCACACTGTGACCTGAACCCAGCGCCTTAGACCGCTTGGCCATCCTGACAACTTAATGTTAATTGATGAGTTTTCAAGTAGGCAAATTAATTCAAGGTGCAAAAGGCCACAGACACATGTTACACAACATCCTTATTATTCCCACCCCCAGACCCCTGTAGGATCCTACTGGTTGTTCCTCCCACTGCGGACATTAAAACATGCATGGTGGCTCACCAGAAGCTGGAAAATGATTTATGCATTTCCAATAATATAGGAGTTGAATAAACTCAGCTGAGCATGAGGAGGCAATTTTGAAAATAAGATAAGTGATTATGACAGCAATCAAAACATGTTACAATAAAAACAATCGCTATAAAATATTTCTCTGGCTAAAATTGTAATCAACAAATTCGGCCAAAATCCATTATATGATGGCAATCAAAATTTTTCAAATAAAAATCACGAATATTTCTCTGACTAAAATCTAAATCGTCAACAAATTCGGTCAAAATCCAATCCTGCTGGGAAAAAAAAATCCGAATGCTGGAATTTCAAATTTGAAAGCAACAAGTACCACAATTTCTGTAATTTTGCTTAATCGACAGAGCAAAAATGAAAATAAGTCAGTGAGTTAATTATCGGACGTGGCAATGAATCAAATACAATTAATTGGTATAATTATTTATTCAATAAAATAAAAAAACTCAACAGTCTTTATTACAAGTAATAATGTTTACCTTGTACATGGTGTGAAGATGCTCAAAAATTCTGTTAATGGCGCCTCTCGCCGTCTCATCACAAGTGACAACTTCTCGAATATCCTCAGCGTTTCTAAGACATTCCGCTAAAGCGTTTTCTATTCTCCTTAGGCCAAGCAGAGTCCGGTCTTCACTTAGCTCAATCACTTTTTTCATCTCTGATGAGATAATTGCGGACATGGTGTCATCAACGATCTTCATGATTTCCTTTCGCATTCCGTATTCTGTGATGATGGAAAATAACTGATTTGAATGCAAATGCTTATACTCGTGCTGTGGGCAAATTTGGAATATTGTCTAATTCGCATAAACTGCATCATGTCTAAACGTTAATTAGGTGATGTGAGTAGTGATGCACAATTGAAAAAAAAAAGTTGGAAAAGCCTCGTTAATATCTCAAAAAGAATATATAATTTGAATATTTTTTGATACATTATGGAACTTTCCACTAACATAGTACGTCCTGATGCCTTTTCCCAAAATAAATAATAAATCATGCATGGATGATAAAAAACAATATTTAACAGCCTGAGAATTGAAGAAAATTCCTTTATAAACTGAAAAATTCCATGCATCTCAAGTGCGCCAAAAATGAAAAAAGCATGAATTTATATTCAGACCATTTGAAATTCATTTCAAGCATTCAATACCCTATAAAGTTACAGTTTCTAAATTTGTCATACAGTGGTACCTCACACTACGAATGTAATCCGTTCCAGGGCTACGTTTGTAGTGTGAAACGTTCTTTATGCAAAACACAATTTCCCATAGACTTGTATGGGAAATTGTTTAATTAGTTCCACAAAGCCAGAGAAAAAAAATTTTCAAGAAAAAAAAACAGTTTGGACTGCTTTTTTTTGGCCATTGTCACATGTGATGAAAGTCAAATGACTGTCCTCACAAGTGACAAATGCCAGGTGAATTTTTGTGGCATTAAAAAATTTTTCAACTGTGATGACAGTCATTTGACTGTCGTCACAGAAAAAAAAAGTCTGTGTTCTGAGACAATTGTCTCAGAACACAAAAATTTGTCAGAACACAGAAATTTCTGTGTCCTGAATACAGAAATTGTCAAGAAAATTGGCACACAAAAAATTTCTGTGTTCTGAGAAATTTTTCTTAGAACACAAATTTTTTCAAGTGACAAATTTCATGAAAATTGTCTCAGAAAACATAAATTTTGGTGTTCTGAAAAATTGCTGTGTTCTAAGACAATTGTCTCATCACAGACATTTTTCAGAACACATAAATTTCTGTGAACACAAATTTTCATGAAATTTGTCACAAAAAATTTTTTTTTAAATTTCTGTGTTCAGAACACATAGATTTGTGTGTTCTGAAAATTTGCTGTGTTCTAAGACAATTGTCTCAACACAGACATTCTTCAGAACACAGAAATTTCTGTGAACACACAAATTTTTTTTGACAAATTTCATGAACATTTCTGTGTTTACAGAAATTTCTGTGTTCTAAGAAATTTCTCTGAGAACACAAAAATTTTTTATGTGACAAAGTTCATGAAAATTCCTGTGATTTCACAAAAATGTTCATGAACTTTTTTTTTGTTTTTTGAAATTTGTCACAAAAAAATTTTTGTGTTCTCAGAAAAATTTCTCATAACACAGAAATTTTTGTGTGTGACAAATTTCATGAAAATTTCTATGGTCTAAAAAATTTGTCATGAAATTTGTTAACAAATTTCTGGGTTCTTAGAATTTTTTCTGAGAACCCAGAAATTATTTTATTTGACAAATTTCATGAACATTTTTGTGTTCTAAAAAATTTCTGAGACAATTGTCTGAGACAATTTTTTAGAACACAGAAATTTTTTAGAACACAAAAGTTTTTTTGAAATTTTTCGAATAAAAAATTTCTGGGTTCTCAGGAAAAATTCTCAGAACACAGAATTTGGTTTTGTTTTTTCACATGAAAAAATTTCTGTGTTCTGAGACAATTGTCTCAGAACACAGCAATTTTTTAGAATGCAGAAATTTGTTGTGAAATTTGTTCACAAATTTCATGAAAATTTCTATGTTCTGAGACAATTGTCTCAGAACACAAAAATTTTTTTCATGTGACAAATTATAGGTTACTGAGACAATTGTCTGTGTTCTGAGACAATTGTCTCAAAACACAAAATTGTCTGTAGTCTGAAAAGTTTCTGTGTTATCTGAGATGATTGTCTCAGAATACAGAAATTTTTTTGTACTACTGTACAAACAAAAGAAACTTGTTTGTAATAAAAAGTTTGTACTACAAAGAAGGGTGTGAATTCACCCTTGTTCGTAGTACAAATTTTGTTTGTACTGCGATGGTAAAGATCTCAAGATTGGTAACACCAACTCCAAAGGAACCTGGGGATATCCATGTATTTTCGGATGCAAGCAAAAGGGCTCTTGGAGCTGCAATTTACTTTACAACCAGGGGGGCAAAACCAGTGACAACGCTCATTTGGGCCAAGTCCAAACTGGTCCACAAGAAGCAAAGAGCAATGCCTAAAAAGCAATCTGAAGCAACATGCATCAACAGGCTAGAGCTCTCAGCAGCCTGCCTTGCAGCCCGCATGTTGGGACTCCTGATGAAAGCTACAAACATTGGAATGCATACAATCCACTTCTGGATGGATTTGACTGTCACTTTGAATTGGATCAACAAAAATGAGTCAAAGCACACACAATACATGAATACAAGAGTACAAAAAATCCTAGAAGTTTCAACACCAGCAAATTGGAAACATCTGCCAGGAGAAACAAATCCTGCAGACTTGGCATCCAGAGGATGTGAGGTTGATGACATCCAGTCCTCATCCTTATGGTGGAATGGCCCTACGTGGCTTTCTGACAAAAACAAATGGCCAGAACAACCAGTGGCAACAAGAACAGCCATGAGTGCAGGGGGGCTTTCAGCCAATAAGGCCCAGTTTTTACAAGAAAAAGAAACCATCAATCAACTTTTCAAACAAGCCCGCACATGGGGCAAGGTTTCAAACATTGCCACTCTCCACCAGATGCAGAAGAAAGCAAAACAACAGAGATCAACTATCCTTGCCGCAAAATGCAAGAAGGGCTTTTCATCAAATCCAAAAATACCACCATTTACGCCAGAGGAACTTGAGATAGCCCATCAGGAAGGCTTACGGATCATGCAAAAGTTCTATGATCACACAAAATGGGAACATCTTCAGACAGGAAGGAAAGTGCCTAATTGACCTGACCTAACATGGGATGCAGGGATTCAGATGATCACATCTATCAGTTGCCGATCTTTTGATGAAAACAGCAACTTGCCGCAGACAAAACGGACACTAATCCATCTTCCCGTCCCAAAGAAGAGAAAGACATATCCTCTATTGAGAGCATTTGTCCATACGCAACACATTATTAACAAACTTTCATCCACGGCATTTACCCTTCAAGAAATTAGCAAGAACTATTGGCTACAGGGTGGACAGCAAATAGTCCGAAAAACAATTAAGGAGTGCAATTGGTGCAAGAGGTTCAACAACCTTCCTTACTTAACCACCACTGCACCTTTACCAACATATTGCTATACTGGCATTCAAGCCTTCAAACAGTGGGAATTGATTTTGTTGGACAGTTGAACACTCCAACGGAAAAACGCATTTCTATATGTGTTTTCTCTTGCCCATTGACAAGGGTTAACACCTGGAGGAGGTGGATACATTGACCCTTGAATCATTTATTGGTGCTTATGATACATTTTGCAACATCTGAGATATCAAGCCGCGGAACATTATATCTGACAATGCTGCCACATTCCATGCAGCATGGCCAAGATTTTCTCGCGCGAACCAAGAAGAAATTGTGCAAAGATTCACCACCAAGCAAGTCAAGTGGCATTTTAATGCCGCCAGAGCTCCATGGTGGGGGGGGGGGGTTTATGAGAGGATGATGGGAATTATCAAAAATCAATTGGCCAGATCTTTTGGGGGTATCCCCTTTACAAACAGGAATACGGTCAGATCAGCGGTGACCTTTGTGGTGTTATCCTGGAGAAATACTCGACAATATGTTTCGAGTTTCTTCTCGCTTAATTTCTTCTCCAAGCTAGATGAACATGGGA
>CAJPEX010006246.1:0-13289 GCA_905338405.1 Notodromas monacha | reverse complement strand
TAAGTTAATGTATTTCTAAGATAACAGTATATTTTATTTTTAAACCTATTTTTTTGCACAAAACTGCGGCAGTTGTGGGATTGCGAATATCGAACAGGGAAGAAACGAGGAATAAAAAAATACAGAAAAACTAGGCGACGCGGAAGTTAGCTGCAGAAAGGACGAGGAACAAAAATTTAACATGCAGACATGTTCTAGGTTGGCGACACTGGCTGCCATAAAGACGAGAGACCCATTCCATGGCGTTGCCAACTCTTTTTTTATCGCACTGAAACTTGAAGAGTGGCCTTTTTTCGGATTTTTGTTACTTTTTTTTGCTGCATGGGAGGTTTGCTTCCGAGGTTAACTTTTTTATGTGAGAGCAAAAATTTGTTTTTGTGATGTAACATTAGACTATTCTCCAGATTTTTCGAAGGTAATTCCGCCAAGTTCGTTCACAGCCGCCACTTTATCATCACAATTGGCGGTTATGAATAATGCAGCTGTTCATAAAAATGTGTAATTAATAATCAGTGAGTGGCGGCAACCCTTGGAATTAATGCCATGTCAATTTCAAGAATTTTGAAGCGAAAGCTGGGTTATAAAAAAAATCTAAAAATGGGCTCATCATTGTTTGGTTTTAGAAAATGGCAAAAATATTTTGGGGTGACTTCCGCAAAAAATTTCTGAAAAAAACTCATTTACTTGGTTATCATGGACCCTCAATAAGTGAGACGTGCACCAGGGTTTTTCAGTCAGAAGTTTTTTTTTCTTTTATAAAATCCTATCCCTGAGGAAGGCATGTATGTACCCCAAATATTTACTGATTGTAAAACTGCAAGTTTTCAAACATGATGACACTCAAATTTGGATTTATACATGATTGGATCCTGAATTTAACTAATTTTCAATCATTTCCTCTACTGTATGTTTTTTGATTGAAATTGGTTCGAAATTTTCCATTAAAATGAAAGATTCACGTCTAAGATTTTTTAATCTATGCCGGTAACATTTTTTTTAAATCCTAACATTAACAGCATCTATCATGAAAATTCTAACATTTCTTTATCTATGACCCGAGCCCACTTATATAGTTCTTAGTGACTCTGAAACTGCAAGTTTCAAAATTAATAACACCCAAATCTGGATTTAGACATAATTTGATCCTGAGTGCAAGTAATTTTCAATTATGTCCGTTACAGTAAGTTTTCCTATTGAGCTTGGTCCAAAATTTGCCCTTATAATCAAATATAATGCACAACTGAACTTCTAATACAGTACTTTTAGAAATACATGCTGTATAGTCATCTATGACTCACACCCCCGTTTTACCCTCTCAATTTTCAGATAAAAAAAATTTGCATGTGGTACTTGAGTAAATACAGGACATCAACAAGATTTGATTTTTTTCTTGTGCCCAAGGATGTTTTTTTTCTGAATAATAATTGTTTTTAATCTCAGTTGTATGTCATCAATTTCTATTATAAGAACATTTTTATGCCCCTCTCTCTGACTCATTGTCACCTTTGTAGTACTTCACTCATCTTGTCCTCTGGACCTAGGAAACTTCAATAACTTCCACACCAACACACTACTTTATATTTTATATTCGTATTTTATGTATACGATACACATATACTGTATATAGATACATTTATAAATTATATATACATGTGGTACCTTGCAATTCAACCCTAATCCACTGCTGAACTATGGTCTAATTTTAAATAGGTCAAATTCTGAGACACTTTGTAAATTTTATTGAGAAGTTTCAGCACAAGAATGAAAAAAAGTGGCCGAAGCAGGTTTAATTCTGGGGTGGAGGTCAGTTTGCAAGTCAACCTCCCTTCAAATATTGGGCACAAAAGACCTCAATATAATTTGATGTCGAGTATTTGATTGATGAACAATAAAACAAGTTGATCAGTCCAGGACAGGACCAGGATTCCATTTTGGAATTCCTATATTAAAGGAATAAACTGAATTTCACACAAGTATAAACAAATAAATGGCTCAACCAGCTAGACTTGCAGGAATAAGATTGGGAATAACTTGAATAACACAGTTGAACTGAACTGATCTGATTATATTAAGAGAAGGGCTGCGCATATATGAAAAATAATAATTAACCTTCATAAGGTTTTACTTTACAATCAGAATAGGAAAAGTTATTGTCCAGGATGCTGCGGTGACAGGATGTTCGTGGCACTGCGATTTTGAAAAGGGGGAAAATACCTTTTACTTCTAAGAATCCAGTAGACTAGAGCATTTTACTTTACGTGGCGTGCATGCCCAACAGCAAATTTGACCATTGAATTACGGGATGGTCAAATTGCAGGAGGTAAAATTGCAAGTTGCGTATATTTACGCATGTTTTATTTTATTTTTTCTATTTGCATAGATAATAATATTTTACTGACCTGATGCTTCCCTGGTGTTCATACTTGCTCCTATAAAACCCGGCCAACTGGTCATTCAGCACAGCGTCAAACTTGCCAATCTCCAGCGAATATTGCATCCCGGGTCGCAAGTCCTCGCCCAGGTTCACAGTCATGAACTGCCTGGCCTTGTCGTACCCAATGTCCGTCACTGTGACCCGAGCCCCAGAGTCGACGTTCTCGACAATGATGGAGGACTCGTCGACGACGATTTCGAGCAAGTGCAGTGTCACATTGCGACCAGGTGAGGTGCAGCTCATGTAGACCTTGACGTAGCCGTCGATGCGCCAATTCTCGGCTTCTTCCACGAATGGCAGAAGACGGACGTCGTACATCAGGGGCTTGAGGTGGGTGGGGAGACGAACGTCCTTGAGCAGCTGCGGGGGCGAAGCGGTAGATGGCGACACTGCAGAGACACATGCACACATGAAATACATTTCAGAAATGTGTACGCATGCAGCAAGTTGGAACCTGCTCACAGTGAATTTTGAATAGTGAACTTGAAGAAAAATTTGACAGTTGGTCAATATATTTTCATTTGAATAGTTATATAGAGCAGTGGTGCCCAACTCAGAACTGTTGACAGGACACATGGCAGAGAGGACAGTCTTTGTTTTTAAATTACCTGATTTTTCACATTTTCAGTTTACATTTTATTTTACCTTTTAGCTAGAAACCTCAGCAAAATGAGACTTTCTTTGCATATTCCAAATATTTTTGATTCTAAGAATTATTTTGCTCCCGGAGAGCAAAAAACTGCTTTTTGCAGTGGAAGTATGAGAGAGACCAGAAGTGTTTTCAATTATTCAAATATGGTCTGTTCTATACTGTGCTGATCTCAGAGATACTTGCTGATCTCAGAGAGCCAATACTCAACTTTTGCAGCCTTATGTGGTATTTTAAACACAATGATGGATTGCAATGTACATATACATTGCAATGAACCATATCCATGTCTGTTTCTATCAATATCCCAACCACTGCCACTGTTTAGCCAATTTGTATGGTGCATTATACCTGTAATTTTTATTCAAGGTTCCAGATATTGGCTTGTAAATTTGATTTGAAAATAACTGTGATACTGTTGCAAGGTTGTAAGAAATGACATCCCACAAATTTTGATTTAGAAGGCAATCACATGCATGTGATTGCCTTCTAAATCAAAATTTGTAAAAAAAAAATTGCAAAGTTTTATTGCAAGGTTGTAAGAAATGACATCCCACAAATTTTGATTAAGAAGGCAATCACATAATCACATTCATGTGATTGCCTTCTAAATCAAAATTTGTGGGATGTCATTTCTTACAACCTTGCAATAGTATCACAGTTATTTTCAAATCAAATTTATAAGCCAATATCTGGAACCTTGAATGAGAATTACAGGTATAATGCGCCATGAAAAATGGCTTAACAGTGGCAGTGGTTGGGATATTGATAGGAACAGAGATGGATATGGTTCATCATTCTTTAAATGAAGCATCAGGTATGTACTGTACATCGCATGACAGTAATTTCAGTACAGGTGCTTGCCACAAGCTGCTGCTATTTTCAGTCAAAAAAAGACCACCAGGTGTATGTTCTTTTTTTTATTCAGTAAAGAAAAAGACAAGCTTTTGGGGAACTTTATGATGACATCTTAAATTTATGTGCACTTCTTCCGTATGTCATGGACTGAAATATAATAACTTTTTCAAGACATTCAAGCTAGAGCTGCTTGATGGTATTTTCAGCACCACAAAAACTTGGAAAATTGAAGCTAAATTCTGCATTTTTCATGCAGAAGTGAGAAGTGCGCTTTTTTTGTAGCATTTGTCAATTGTACAGTGGCCCCTGCCTAACAGACCTCCCATGTAAGGGATTTTTGCCAAACAGACCAGCTCTGCAAGCAGTTTTTCCTCCCGCCCAACAGACAAAATCCGCCAAACAGACTTTTTTTGGTTTAAAATTAGTGTTGAAAATTGAAATTCTTAATTTTTTATGTAATTGAATTTGTGTAAAGGACTTTTTGTCTAACAGACACGTCCCTTGCACAAATCAAGTCCGTTAGAGGGGGGTTGACTGTATTTGCATTCTTACATCCATGGCCAATGAGTTTCCTTTTTTAATAAATGAAGAATTTGTATACACCATCAAAATATCTTTTTAATTTAATCTGCAATTCTCAACTAGAGTATCATAAAATTATGTACAGAATGAATGAGGCATTTAATCAAGTTGGTCCAATATTATTTTATTGCCATAGTTTATTTATACAGTATCAACAGACTGAATGTCCCATCAATTCTGCAAACAAATATGTTTCAGGTAAAGTAGAAACCCCTCGAATGAATTTTCTTCCAATACAATAAAGGTTGTACCTCACAGTTCAACTGTCCTGCAATTTAAACATCCCACCATTTGACAATTGAAGTTGCAAGGGGATTGACTCACAATTTGACCCTCACCCTGCGATTTTACCTACTATGGCCATTTTTCTTGCATTTTCGTACTGGTATTTTTGAATTGATTCCCTGTCTTTAAAACTTGGATAGTAACAACTGAAATATTAACAAGTTGTACACTGACACCTTGCATCCAAAACAACTGGGATAGCAGCAACTTGCACAGTGCAACAACTTGCACACTTTTTTAAATACTTTTTTGAATATAATTTGTCCATTCATTCTTTGCAGATTGTTCCTTGTCTGGAGGGCGTTTGAATGTATGCTAATTCCTTGGAATTAGGACAGTGTCAGATAGCCCATGTGTTTCAATTCACTGTTTCAACCTACATGAAAGTGGTGTAAAGGTATTCTTTTTCAAAATCCTTATTAATTTTAATTTTAGAAATCCAAGGGCTCACACCTCCTCTGAATGCCATTTAGAGGATATTAAATACCACCTAAAAATACTCTAGCTAAGTTAGTCAAATGATGAATACCCCTGAGGATAACTGATGAAGTTATATTGGTATTTTACATCATTGAAACATAATTGTTCCCTGACTGTTTTTTTTTTTCAAGGAATGAGTATATATTCAAACTCCCTCCAGACAAGGAACAATAATCTGCAAAGAATTAATGGAAAAATTATCTGCAAAAAAAAGTGTGCCAGTTGTTGGTGTGCAACTTGTTGCTATCCAAGTTGTCCTATAACCTTTTTGAATTTCATGAAATGTCTCGCAATTTGACTGCTTTGCAATTCAACCCTATAGTTTGGCAACAAGTTAGGGTCAAATTTAGAGGTACCACCTGTACCCCCTCCCTTTGTTAGAGACAACAATTTGAAACTAGGTTGAGAATTGATGATTTTTCTTGGTTTCTTTGAGATATTCGAAATAACTGGTTCAAATGCAATCAGCCAGGCTGTGGCCAGGGTGCTTTACACCCTAGTGTAAGGTTGATGTATTTTTTTAGGTTTTGACAGAATTGATTTCAAACAGCAGTTTCAACGGACAGTCTTTTGCGTGAGATAACACAGAAGCAACTGATGATGACATATGGAAACATTCCACTATTTAAACAGTTTTCTTTCTATTGCAATTTTGTCCCTGAGCTTTATTCTTTCAGAAGGATTTCCCCAAGAATCCCAAATCTCATGGGAACTCGAGGTCAAGCAAAGTCCCACGGGTTTCCCAACCCTCTCGAAGCATCGCCGTTTTCCTGTCGTTGATATAATCCTATTGTATTTTAGACTATTACTAATTTCTTTCCAACACCCCTCTTAATTTAGTGTCACAAAATGTGCCAGGATGACAAATGATGTCACTGAATCGCGGTTTGACTACTGTAAATAATTTACTGTATATTCAAAGTGTGCTTACTTGTGGTGGCGAGGACAGAGTCGTCATTGTCGCCGCCAACGGGGTCGGCAAAGTTGTAAACGAGTAGCCCGACGGCGACGGTGGCGCCTACGAAAAGCGCCGCCAGTCCAACTGCCAACGGCTTCGAAATGCGGATCTTCCCGTCGGCGTCGGTGCCGCAATGACCGCCGTTGCTCGTTCTTTTCGTCGTTTCCATGGCAAACAAGGGACGATAAAACTCCGCGTCACTACTTATTTTTATTTTTTTATTGCCACCAGAAAATAAAAACCAATTAAGTGAATCAGAAAACTTTTTTTTTAGATAATTGTTGTAATGCGATAGGGTTGTCCCAGTTGGACGCGGCCTCTGACATTTTCAGAGTATAGGTGCGATTATGAATTTTAATTATTTTTAAACATTCCCCATATAATATTCTGGGGTTTTGGAATTTTTTCAAGAATATTTTAAATTTACTGCAGGGATGATTAGTGAAACATTTTCAGTTACAGCCAGTGTTCTTCTATGTCTTGTCAGGGTGCAAAAAAATTGCAAGGCCAGCTAAAAAAAAATAATTGTTGTTTCAACTATTTTCTTCGTCGCTACGTGTTAAATATATATAGTTAAGGTTTCTTCCAATAGGGCAGATGATATTTGAAGAAGTATTACTGACAGAAAAATGAAATGAGGGGGGGGGGGGATTCAAGCATGCGGATTCATTTTCACTGGACCTCGATTATATGTGATTCGATATAGTGGCTTATTCGAACCCAACATTGCCCGCGAATAATTTAATCTTTAATGCATTAAAGGCTATTTGGACTTTATTCACAAAATTTAAGTGCCATTCTCTGCGTAATGCATCACTATAGTCGGATTGCATAAAATATGTTTCATGAAATTTGAAAATAAAAAGACTGACGCCAGTTAGAAAGTTGTCCCATGAAAAAAAACTGCAAAAATTCGGGCTGAATTAACAAACTTCGGAGTTTTTTTTTTATCAAACTAAGAAAATAAATGAGTTTTGAAGTACTGTAGTATATTTTATCTTTTTCCCGTAAAAGTTTGGAATTGAAGAGAATTGGAAGCCTAGAAGTGTCAGGATTACTTCAATCAAATAGCAATACAATTTAATCCATATTTTCATGCTACTGTAATGCCATCGTATTAAAATCTTGCAAAGGAAGTCCTTTCTGCAATTTTCTATGGAAGGGCTAATGTCAAAGTCCTACATCTTGAAATTAGGTATTTTTCAAATAGAATGAATGGTTCATTCTTTGGGCACAAAATCTTAACCACGTGTTTTTTTTTGTTGCGTATATGACGAATAATGGGATAAATCCGTCCACTATCAAAACAGGCTGTTCTCACAGCCAGGCTCAATGTCGCGTACTTCTAGTATCTCTTTTGTCAGAACATAGATGTCGCTCATAATGTTGAAGCAAAGTTGAGTGCCTATCTGTCTAAAGTTCGATTTGTTATACGAGTTGTGAAGGTTGTATTTCATACTTGTTTTCGATTGAGTCTGTTCTGAGTTACATGTATTTAATTCGAAGGTTATTAAGATTGTTAATTTTCCGAGTATCACGACTCAGGCGACACCTGCCCGGTATTACAGAAAGCAAGCTCAGGTAAGAAGGTGGAAATGAGGTTCGTCATCGGCTTTGCGATAGGTTCAAATTTGAAGTTTGTGATTGTGAATTTCATTTCTATTTTATTGTCCAGCAATGAGAAAGTACAGTGAGACCCCCCACATGTGGACACCCAAACCTGCGGACAATTTGACATAGGGACACTTATTTTATCATAAAAAATTAATAAAAAAAGGCCCAACATGAGGACACTGACTCAACTTAGGGACATTTTGTGATAAAATTGCAAATACATTTCAGGACAAATTACAAGAAACAGATATTTCCAACCCTAAAATTGATGTAAGAAAAGTTCTTGGGCATTTATCTCACCAATTTACCACCCATTTAGCTAATTTTAAAAAATTACTTCCAGAATAGAGGGACTTCTACATTTTTTTTCACTTGAATGTTATTTTTGTGGATACCAACATTTCAATGTACAGCACAGAGATACACTATTCAATTCTCCAAAGGTTCTTATGGAGTTGAAAATGTATTCATTAATTCAAATTCAAGTGAAAAACAAATTTTTTCAGGGAATTCTGAAGAACATTTCTCCCATAAAACACCAATTAAAATTATATAATGTAAGTCTATGGGAAAACAAGATTCAACTTAGGGACAATTGGACTTGGGGACACTCTTGATGCACCAATTATGTCTGCATCTTGGGGTCTCACTGTATACTTCACATTTCTATAGGTAGGATGAGCCAAAAGTAAAATTTATTGAAGGTTTGGAGTTTTTTTCATTCAAAATTCTCCGAATACCTTCTCTATCAAAAATGTTGAGCCGTTTCCGTTAAAAGAGTCAAGATTGTTCTGCAAATTTTAAGTTACCGGGAAGTGTCACGTATCTTATGATTTCACGTTATATTAATTCTTTACTAACAGGAAAATGTGAGAATAGTATGTAAAATACAAAAGAAAGCAAGAGTATGAGTGCCAAAACACTTCATTGTTTATTACTTTTTCGTAGATATATTTTGCATAAAATTGGAATGGATTTCGATTCCTTTCTCTGTGCTGACGATGAGACGTCTTCCACTTTGTTCAGAACAGTTTCCACCATCAGGAATAATCATTTGAGCAAATATTTGAATTGAAAACAAGCCATGCGACGAATAATGAGTCAATTTAATTAGTTGCCGCTGCGCAATAAATAAAGCCTACCTGAACAAATGACAATCTTTTCTTCGAATATTAATGATTTTAATTGCATGAGAAAAGTGTTGAAGTAAATGCATAAAGTACGCAGTTTACCGGGAATAATTAAAATAGTAAACCTGAGCACGGACTGTATTTACAACTACTTTTTGAACGATAGTCTCAATTCAACTAAAAAATGTGATGTATAACGCAAAAAATAATCCTTGAAATTGAATTTATCGCACAATATGAATTAACATAAGTCAAGTCAATTCACTTTTGCTTATATGAGCACTGATTCACCAAGTTTTCATCATATTTCACGTGTTCATGCATTCTAAAAAGTTGGTTGAACATCGATACACGTCGTTGAGGAGTTTTCCGCACATTTCCAGAAAGTTTACTGGATTTTGGTGCTCGATTATAATCTGCAGATTTATGCACTTGGAAAAAATGAAGTCTTGCATGGATCGAAACACCTTTGAAAAATGTCCGTTAATTTTCAAGTAACCTGAGACTTGAATAATGTTGCATCATTATAATTCCCCGTATTTTTATTGTTTCATACTTCGTACGGTTTTTTTTTAAACCTTTGAGCTTTTGATGGAAATTATCAAGCATTATTTTGGTTATTTTCCCTTTTTTCGGGAAAGTGACGTGCTTCTTTTCGTGTCCCCTCCGATTTGACTGTAAACAAAAACTCATTTTCAATCGAGAAAGAACAAACATTCGACGCTTTTTGCTTCGAATGCAAAAATTTTCGCGCGATTTCCGTGCGTCACGTTTCAAGTCCCGTTAAATTGGGCACAGACAGAAAGTGGTTTTCTTGCCGTTTATTTCATAATTAAATTTCACATTTTCCAATCTCTGAAAATACGGTCAAAAATCGCCGTCAAACTCTTCGTTCGCTTTCTTTTTTTTAATAGCAAAGTAGCTGGAATTTTCGTGCGCTGCTGCTGCTCAGATTTTTCAAAGTCGCGTCTTTGAGAAGAAACAAAAAAATTAACGAAATTTTGTTAAAGAATTCGCGTCAAGTTCCTCTCTAGCAATTCTCTGCTCTCTAGCGTTATTTCTCTCTAGCAATTTTTTCGACACTTTTCTGCACTTCACTCACACTTTTTTGAATTTGAGATAGATGTCACTTGAATCAGAATCCAGTCCCAAACACACTCAAATTAATTCTGACTTACGAGACTGAGAGTCTTCGAGCTAAACATTATTATTGGAAGAAAAATTGTGTTTTAGGTGGTCCAAGATGAAAAAAAAAAAAACTGAATTGCAAGTTTTCAAATGTTGTAGTTCGAAGAAGTGTTACCCATAAACTGCTGCGATTGGCTCATATACAAGGTCATATTTCAAAATCACTCATCATAATTTCTTTGGTCAATTGAAAGTGAAGCACTTATTTTAAACAGAAATTTTAAAAATTCAGAAAGAAGCACAGCCCTACCTCAAAGGAAGATGGATAGCGAAATTAAGACTCAACGAAATGCTTCCTTCAAGTAATTCAAAGTGGGGTAAAAAGATGAATTCGTATTTTTCTTCAAGCTGTGACAAACCTTGCCAATTTGAAGACTGAAAATCAGATCCGAAAAATTTTAAAAATTTATTTTAAAAAGTTACTTCCATGGTTTTTAAACTCAAAAGACGAAAGAACGAAGGAAAAACATGTGAAATCTTGCCTGCAAGATTCATCACTTTCTTTGCTAAAAAAAAATTTGTCTGAATTCCGAATATCGAAAAATATTTTGACGTTTCTTCTCACAGAATCGAATGTTTAACGATTTTAAAATTTAATTTACTGATTTCAACTCGCGCAAGAACCGACGTGGGTAATAATAATAAAAAAGGAGAAAATGAAACGGAAAAGTCACTGAACTGCACAGCGGCGATCAGAAGGTGATGCGTTTTCTTCGCGTCGTTTCACGGAATTTTCGAAATCACGCGGATTTTATTATATTCTTTTTTTTTCAACGGTATTTTAAAAACGCTGCATTATTTATTTATTCAAATATAATTTTGGTGGGAGGCGTTGAGAGTTTTGGGGTTTGCACCTGAGAGAAAGTTGAGAATTGCCGGCCAGAATGACGGCGGGGCTGTTGGTGAAATGCTGGTCGTCGCGAGGAGCAGCAGACGCGGAATGCGGTGGAGTCGCGGGGAGCAGCAAGAGAGGAGTCCGCTCGTGGGGGACTGATGCTCTTGTCGTTGCTCCTCCTGCTCCTGCTCCTGCTCTTGCTCCTGCTCCTGCTGTTGGTGCTTCGGCGGGGGTGGTCGCGGATTCACGTCCTCGCGTCATATTGCCGCTCCCTCTGAGTGTTTGTGTTTGTGGCACTATATAGATCAGTAATTCCTTGCTTTCTGTGGCGTTTCTTCTTTGATACTGATACAGCTGGTTTCTTCCCTTTTCTTCTTGTCTTCTTCAACTACTGCTGTGGATAAATTTCTTAGTCAGCTGAGTTTGAGGTGATAAAGGGACTATATGTATATGGGGCTTATGATGGGGTTTCTTCCCTACACAGGTGGGTTACCATATTTTAATACAGGTGGACTCTCTCTCTCTCTCTCTCTCTCTCTCTCTCNTCTCTCTCTCTCTCTCTCTCTCTCTCTCTCTCTCTCTCTCTCTCTCTCTCTCTCTCTCTCTCTCTCTACTTCCAAGAAATTCAAGGGTCTCTTTGTTATGCACCCTGTGTGTGTGTGTCTGTGTGTGTGTGTGGCACCAGAACAAGTATTCATTCATTTATCTTTCTGTGGTTTTTCTTCTGTGATACAGGTATGTTCCCCTTCCTTTCTTGCCTTCTTCACTTTCTGCTGTGGACGAATTTTTTAGTCAGCTGAGTTTGAGCTGACAAAGGAAGTACAGGTGGATGCTCTGGACAACTCTTTTCCAGTTATAGTGTTGAAGAAGAAAAATTTTGGGAGATTTTGGAGGCAGCAGCTCAGCAGAAAGAGTCATGCGACAACATTTTTTTGAACGTTTTAATAAAGATGGTTTTTGTGACCGTTTGATGACACTTGGGAATGCAACAACAACAACAAAAGTTTGATAGAGCATTGAACAAGCTTCTATTTGTTGTTTTTTTTTCATTGCTGTATAGCTTAATTTTTAATGTAGATATCCTGATTTGAAAAATTGGTTCACTTTTTTTGGGCCCACCCTGTACATCCATGTGGGTTTCAGAAGGGAAAAATCCTGAGTTTTCTATTTTATCTCGCTTTTTCTCTGAATTCGATTGCCTGACTCCAGTAATTTGTTTCGCTGTCAAGCATTTTTTGGCAGGGATTTAGAAATTTTTTCTGTATTTCTCAAGCAAAAATTTCTTGAATATGGGCGCAAATTTTTGTTCAAATGCACTATTTTGCGTTAATGTCAGCTACATTATACTTTTTTATTTCAAAGAATTTGACTGATCTGAGAAAATGGTACCGGAATTAGTACCAAAATTGATTTTAAAATTTTGGACAGCACTTTAAATTCAATTTGTACGCCTCTTAAGTGTCTTAAAAATGGGAAATTTTGTTTTCTTCTACTTTATTCCTTTTTCTATGATCTCTGATTTTTTGAAAATTTTAGGAAAATTCTGTACACATTTTTATGTGAATAAAAACTTGTGGAAGCGTGCGTTTTCAAACCACCACCACATTTTCCTTCTTTCTTTCCTTTCTTAATTGATATACAGTACCCCAGGATGATGGAACTTACCTAGAAAGTGCTCTGTATAATAGAACAGCTTTGAAAGAGGTGCAGCAACTTTGCAGGGTCAGGGTTCAATTCCAGCCTCAGGCTAGATTTTTTTTTTTTTGCATGAGCAATGAGAGAGACCTGACACAGAAGGTGTGATTGAGCTATCACAATACAATCCGAGAAAGGTTTAGAGATAAAATCTGCTTTTAGTGATGAAGAATTCAAAATGGATTTTCATCACTGGAAAGAGTCCAATAAAATATTGTTTAAAAAGGATAAAAATGGACTCTTCTGCACTAAAAATGGGGAAATTAAAATTTTACCAAAAATTACTTTGGATAGTGGTCTAATGAAACTGTGGGGCCTTAGTGAATACCTTCTCATCCTCTACATCAAATAAAAATTTGGCCCCACACTTTTTTGGACCACTATCCCAGTAAATGTTCGTGCATAAAAATCTATATTTGTGAACATTTTTTTTCTAAACCACAAAGAATTATTTGACGGAATGCAAAAATGCGAGCAATGTTCACAGGACGAATATAGATTTTTGCTAGAAGATTGTGGAATTTTTTCGAAACATTTACACATCAGGCAATTTTCCTGGGAATTTGTGCGTATTTTATGTT
>CAJPEX010006245.1:0-13297 GCA_905338405.1 Notodromas monacha | reverse complement strand
AACTTTTCTTCTCATCGGAATTAAGGCACAGGCAACGGAAGTTTTTTTTTCTTTTCAAGGTGGATTTTTAGAGGTACAATTTAGGCGTTAAAAGCGGAACTGCGAATTTTAGCATCATTTTTGGATAAAATAATCATTTTATTTTTAGCATAATTATTCCGGAATATTCGCACGGAAGTGCACTTCAAACAAATTGCAAGTTTCTTTTCATCTGCAAGGACCACAAGGATGATTTCTTGGGAGGAAAAATGTTTATTCTACGAAGGTATTCGAAAGCAGATATTCAAAATGGAGAACTGAGAATTTCCGGAAGATTATTTCAGAAGACCGGAAGTTTAATCATCCAGTCTCATTAATTGCCACATTTCTAAAAAATGGCAAGTCCTTCTTACCAGAAGGCACAGGAAAAGAACGTTTTTTTTAAACGGGGGATTTTGATGATTACATAATTTAGTTTTTGAAAGCAAATATTTAAAATGCGGAACTGCGAATTTTAGTACCATTTTTGAATAAAATAAAAATATTTTTTTAGCGGAAATATTCCAAAATATTTGCACAGAAGTGCACGTCAATAACAGCTATTCAACAAATTGCAAGTTTCTTTTCATCTGAAAGAACCGAGAGGATGCATTTTTGGGAGGAAAAAATTATATTTCTACGATCTATAATCAAAAGCAGATATTCAAAAAGGAGAACTGAGAATTTCCGGAAGATTTTTTGCAGAAGACCGGAAGTTTAATTATCGAGTCTTATTAAAATTGCCACATTTCTAAAAAAAAATCAAACTTTCTTCTCATCGGAAGGCACAGGAAAATAACGTTTTCTTTGGGGGGGCGGGATTTTTTTATATGTGCAAATTAGTTGTTGCAAGCAGATATTTAAAATGGGGAACTGAGATTTTCTGCACGGTTTTTCAATAAAATTTTACGTAATTTTTGTTCCATTATTATTCTGGATATTTGAAACAAAAAGCACTTCAACAAATCGAAAATTTATTTTCATCTGCAATAAAAGCACCACGAGGATGATTTTTTGTAGCAGTCATTTAAGGCATTTAAAGGGGACACTGACATTTTTATAAAGAGTTTTCCGCAAACAAACACAAATTCGACCAAAAATAAATAAATACAAGTTTTGCAAATTCGCAGAAAAACCTGCTTGACCTTATTCACTTTCAGTTTCCATATTTATGTGCATTCGTAGACTCAAAATACTTTTATACTGTTCTTCCCAAATAAAATATATTCCAACAAAATCAAGGGACTAAAAAGTCACAATGTTTCAATATTATAACGAAACTGGAGTCAAAGAGCCCAACTGCTCAACAGGATAATAAATTATTTCTCTTTTTTAAAAGCACGTGATGCAAGAACACTGAAAAAATAAACCAGAGCTTGTGGTTTTCAAACGGATTTCTTCCCTTGAAAACCACGGAAAAATTGAAATTCTTGCGGCGAAGTGGGTTTCGTGTTACGCATAATTTCGAGAGACGGGGAATAAAAAAAAAAAAAAACAGGCAGTTTCGTGACAAAGAAAATAGCTGTAAAAAAACATGAGAATTTTTTTTTGTGTATGTCCAGGATGCTGAAAAACAATTTGTGCAGAAAGGCCTCATTTCTCAACGACATTTCCCAGCCTTTTGAAAGAAACTAATCGTCTATGAAGAAATATGAGGACGCCTTATTGGGATGCAAGGGGCTTCCAGAAATTTTCCTCATTATTCATTATTGTCGTCCAAAACTTTGATCAACAAATTTGGAAGACAATTCAATTCTCTTCGTCCATCATTTTCGGTGAAATTACTGTACGTCGCTTTTTTGAATGCAAATGAAGAATTTTTATGATGATCAAGTAACGCGTCACATTATTTTTTATACCGAGAATATCTTCATACAGGAAATCTTTGAATATTGATTAAACATCGGTAGGAAGAATCGGAACCAAATAAAAAATATTTGAATACGAAACATGATTATAGAGATGATTTAACTGCATTTAAAATTTTTAAGTATAATTCAAATGTTTCGACAACTTTTTGCAGCAGAAATCCTTCATAAAACATTTTTCTAATTCCTTTCCCAAACGCTTTAAACAAAAATATTGAAAGCTACTTCAAATTAACTCGCAATTACATAATAATGTAAATCAATAATAATCACATTCGTCGAAGTGCAAAATTCCACAGCTACTTTTTGCAAGTCCAAATGAAATATTTGCAAACCATCAAAAACTAAATTTTTAAACTTACACGAAATGTTTCACACATTATTATAAATTAATTCCTCCAGTAAAAGAACGGAAACCAAAAAAAGCTTCCGTGCATGAAAACTATTTTTCATATAACTCATATAAACTCGCAAAAATTTCATTTGGCTTTCAAAGGTTGAAAAGTGGCACATGTTTTTGTTTCAATGCTACAGTGATTATGATAATTTTTAGAAAACCCAGAGGCGGGAAAACCCCCGAGCAAAAGGAAAAAAACCAAGAATAAATATTGTAGACACGGGAAGAAATGGACTTGGAATGAAAAGCAAAACAAGGGGAGGGGGGGATTATTTGCATTGCAAAAATCGCGTCACCCTGCGAAATCACATTCCCAGCGAATAAAGGAGAACCCGAAAAAAAAAATGCGTAGGAGCCTAGACACGTGATACACATATATATTCAGGAATAAAAATGTATGCAACAAAATGGTCATCAGACAACGGGAAGAAAATTCTTCGCACGCGGAAAAAGTTGCTCGGAGATTTTCAACGGAAATTCAATGACGAAGAAGAACAAACGAAAGAAAGGACACTGATTTCCTTCCAGTTCGTGCCAAAATTTAAAAAAAAAACTGATAACACATACCGATTTATTTTTTAGTTGGCAGTTGACGTATGAAGACAGAAATTTCAGGCATCGACCTTTTCTGAACATCAACAGAAATCTCAAAATTGCAAAAATTTTCGGAATTTCACAGCTGTGTGAGTATTGTTGAATGGCTTCTACTTCTTTTTTTCAGACGAA
This sequence comes from Notodromas monacha, assembly GCA_905338405.1. NCBI lineage: Eukaryota > Metazoa > Arthropoda > Ostracoda > Podocopida > Cyprididae > Notodromas > Notodromas monacha. Next base: position 10,288 of record CAJPEX010006245.1, on the reverse strand, counting down.
TAAATTGCAAGCCAAAATATGAACAGAAAATTTTCAGAATACTGTATTTGGTTTTAATTGATAACATATATTCAATATCAAATTTCTTCAACATTAGCAGATCTTAAAGTTGACATGACATCAACAGATATGCACTTGAATCCAAATTAACCCTCTAAAAGTCTAAATCTACCACAAATACGCAAATGTCACTTGGAATGCCTTAGTGTGAAAAAAAGGCAATCATGTCAAGTAGCGACATCTACTTACACCAAAACAACTCGCCCTTCAAATGGACAACGTGGGGACATAATGGATCACAAATCTTTCAACACACACTAACTGCTGTTCAAGAGACTCAACAAAGGGATTTTAATGATAAACAAGAACTTTCCACTTAAACGTTTGGATTCTTGCTCAAAGTACTGAAGTTGATCATTCAATATTTGTCTTCCTGATGTTTTTGTACACATGCAATGAGTTGAACGCGTGGAGACATGAGTCAGCAAATATAACTCAATCTGCAAACACTGTTTTTGTGCCCCCCAAAAAAACTGCACCATTACTCAAATAAAATCCCTTTCTTAAAAATGATTTCAACATAAAGCTGCAGAGCACTTGGAAAATTTAATGAAGGTTCTGCAGTAGAGATTTAAAATTATAAGAAAAGAAGATTCTAAAAACATATAAGCAGAATGTCAAACTACACAAGAAGATCATGACATTCAAAATAAAACTTGAAAATTTCCAATCATCAAATGTTTCAGCATTTAAGTACTTTCCAAAACAGCATTACAACTTTTTAAAATTTTAATAACATTTCAACTTTCAACATGACATTTTAAAATTCGAAATGGCCTTGTAACATTCAAACCGGCATTTTTACATAGATTTGTATCACGTAAGTATTAATTCAAATTCAAAGAGAAATTTTCAGCGCGGAATCTTTCACTTTTGTTCCACGAAAAAATATTCAACAGGTGCAAAATTGTTTCCTGAAGGTCGCACAAATTGTAGGAGTAAAAATGGCAGAAATAATCATAGTAGATTAAAAAATTAATCTAAAAAAACACGTTTTCAAAAAGCAAAAAATAACCTTAAACGTGGTGCGCATCTATTTCATTTGTATTTCACTTCTTTGCTTGCTAGCTAGTTGGGAAGTGAGCGAAATTTGAGTGGCGAAATTTGAGTGGCAAAATTTGATCCGGACAAACAAACGGACAAGAAAGCAAGTTAATAAAAGCGTGTTAAAAATCTGCAATCCAATTCCTAAAATATCGTGTTATTTTACCAACGCATTCCACAACACGTTATTTTTTTTTCGCGTTCCAACAAGAGAAAATGAAATCGAGACACGTGACGCGGAAAAAAACCAGGAAATTCTAACCGCAGGTTCACATTAAATATCACGTGTGGTATTCGGACCTGAATTTCATCCGGGTTCTGTAGCGTTAATTTCCTTTCCTCTCTTTTCTTCACTTTCGAATACAAAAACAGCACAGAATGTATTATCAAAATAAATTATTTATTCAACTAAAGGCCGCATTCCATTACTGTACAAGTGTGAATCTTAAAAAAAAAACGAAGTTCGTCAGTTGAATTTTGCTGACACTTTCATGCCGGAATTTTTTGAAAGAAACGACTAAAAATGCCCCGGAAAATGTTTTACATTTAGGAGACAAAAATGTGGATTAATTTTAAATATGCCGCGAAAAGTTTGAATAAAATATAAGTTTCAGATCGTCACAAATTCTGCGCTCTCTATATTAGGCAGATATTTTATTTCAACACCTGCAAAAGTTTGCACTTTTCAAATGTTGGAGAATAACCCCTGTGCAAAAAAAAAAATTAATTGCAGTTCTTCGATCGTCTCTTGCTCTCAAAATTGCATGCGAAATTCTGAAAGAGAAAAATGTGATCAAACAAGCGAATAAAAAACATAAAATTGCATTTGGCTTGCTGATTTTTTTTTTCTTCATCAAACGCTTCCGCAAAGCGAGTTTGTTATTATAAACAAAAATAATTTGCCAAAGGAAATGCTTCCTTTTTTGCTGGAAATTTCCTCTTTAAAATTTCACACTTCAGAGACAATTATAATCAGAAATCATGATTATTTTCTGACAAAACAATTTCAAACTTAATGCTGAACCCTTTCAGGCTTTGCCAATGGGGACAACATGATGAGATAAAAGAAGAGAGGAAAGGATAACGGTTGAATAAGGAACCTATTCAATATAATTAATCCTTCCCAGGAACCAGAAGTAAATTCTTGGCATTGAGAGAATAATTATAATCAATAAATAATATTCTCGACGCTCTCCTGACCTGACCTGACCTGACCTTTTTTAGAATGGCCCATCCCTTTCCTCTTCCTTCATACCCGGATCTGTCCAGTACAATGAAGACCCATTTCTATTGAGAAGATATCTTCTGAGTCATTTTCCCAATTCACTTCACATTACAGGAGACACAAAAACTTGGAAGATTTTAAAGTTATCAACACTTGGTGGAAAAAAGGATAACAGACATGATCTCTAATCATAGGCCACACTGTCCAGTGCCAACGTGGCCCATGTGCCCACATTTCGGCCACAGGCCACATCATGTTTTGCGGGAGGAAAACCCGTTTTACCAACGGTAAAAAAAAAGACTAAAGAAGAATGAGAAGGAAGAGAAAAAGGGCCACCGTTCCGTTTTCGTTCCGCATGATTTTTACAGGTCAGCGTTCAATGGAACGCACTTTTCCGGTCGAGTTGAAAGTGGGTCGAAAGAAGATCTCGTGGAACAAACATTTTTAACGGAAGAAAAAGGGATCAGTTTATTTTTTATATATTTTTCTTCTTCTTCTTCTTTAGTTCCAGGATTCAAACAGAATGTTTCACGCGTTTTCCAGTTGAACAATTGCGGCCAAGTTTTTTCCTCGTCGACGATTCAATTCTCCTTTAGTTATTTTGTTCCAGCTCGAATTGGGAAAAATACTCAAGCGATCAATGCATCAATGAAAACGATGAAATAAGCTTCAGCAAAATAAATTACAGACAGTATTACCGTATTTACGAAACAACAACAAAACGACATAAAAATACAAGAATCGATTTGACAACAAAGGGGTTGACAAAAAATTTTGGAATTGCATTTCGTCCAACATTTTCAGGATTCGAAAAAGCATTTCTTGCCATTTCCAGCCAAATAATTGAAGCCAAATCTTTTCCTCTTCGACGATTCCATATTTATATTTACCACATTTACCATATTTATAAGCAGAAAAAGAATTCAAGAACTGATCAGACATAAAATGAAAAGAAAAGATGAAGTGATGAAAATCGTATATTCAAGAGGAAAATTATTGAACAAATATTGAATTTGCATCTGTCCCCAAATTTTGGCCAACATCAGGTTAATTCAGAAATATATATTTTCGCTTCAGAGTATCGATCAGCTGTCTGTCAACTGAACAACGTTTGACTTGTCATTATTTTCCAAGTCTTAAAAAACTACTGTATTTGATCCATATTTCAAATATATAAGGCACAAAGTCACATTCTACAATACTCAGCAAAAAAATCGACCAAGGATAAATGATTCAACATCAAATTGTAAGCATAAATTGACGTGATTATTATTAACCAGAAATTCAGAACTTTCAATTTTTATTCAAGTTCTTCCGATAACCGTCCTTCCTCCGATTTAAATATTTCCGCAATCAAACTAGCATTTTATTGCATCCAACTTGAAATTAACTCGAGACATCGATAACTTTGATAAATGAAGATGATAATACATATACAAAATTGGGCAGTTGAAATAATGGCTTTGTTCAGAACACTTCAGCATTATTTCTTGCCGTTTTCCGAAAGTGTTTTCCCGGATATACCCGGTAATTATTCAGAAACAATGGCCTCAATTTAAACCGAGTCCACTTCGTTCAAAAGATCAATTAACCCGTGACCGAAAATCGATTAAATTCACAAATGACCAAAAGATTGTTCTGCGTTCAAAGATCAAATGAGCTCTTGGTTTGACAAATTCCTGCGCGTAAAAAAAAAATACTCTACACAATCAATTCATAACTCACTAATACTGTATCTAATGGAATTTGGTCATCACAGAATAGAAAAAAAAATTAGTTCCTGTTCATCAGTGCGTAAAGCATGTCATGTCACAATCATCAATCGCAGTCGTACCAAAATTGTACCCGGAAAAAAAACTAGGCATTTTTCTGTGGCAGAATGAGGACAGTAATTTACGGAACACTGAGCAATAAAAACGTCATTTGTTTCCTGAACGGAAACAAATACCCACGGTTGTTTCCAAAGTTTTGCACTTGTCTCAATGGAAGAACACAAATTGAAAAAAATAAAAATGAAGGCTGTATAATTTTAATCCAAAATTCATATTTTTGCTTTTATTTGTTGAGCTTGAGAAGATACAAAACTTGAAAGAAATTAGGTGAAATGATTTTATTTATTTTTTACTTGNTATGCCGCGAAAAGTTTGAATAAAATATAAGTTTCAGATCGTCACAAATTCTGCGCTCTCTATATTAGGCAGATATTTTATTTCAACACCTGCAAAAGTTTGCACTTTTCAAATGTTGGAGAATAACCCCTGTGCAAAAAAAAAAATTAATTGCAGTTCTTCGATCGTCTCTTGCTCTCAAAATTGCATGCGAAATTCTCAAAGAGAAAAATGTGATCAAACACGCGAATAAAAAACATAAAATTGCATTTGGCTCGCTGATTTTTTTTTCTTCATCAAACGCTTCCGCAAAGCGAGTTTGTTATTATAAACAAAAATAATTTACCAAAGGAAATGCTTCCTTTTTTGCTGGAAATTTCCTCTTTAAAATTTCACACTTCAGAGACAATTATAATCAGAAATCATCATTATTTTCTGACAAAACAATTTCAAACTTAATGCTGAACCCTTTCAGGCTTTGCCCATGGGGACAACATGAAGAGATAAAAGAAGTGAGGAAAGGATAACGGTTGAATAAGGAACCTATTCAATATAATTAATCCTTTCCAGGAACCAGAAGTAAATTCTTGGCATTGAGAGAATAATTATAATCAATAAATAATATTCTCGACGCTCTCCTGACCTGACCTGACCTTTTTTACAATGACCCATCCCTTTCCTCTTCCTTCATACCCGGATCTGTCCAGTACAATAAAGACGCTTTCTATTGAGAAGAGATCTTCTGAGTAATTTTCCCAATTCACTTCACATTACAGGAGACACAAAAACTTGGAAGATTTTACACTTGGTGAAAAAAGGATAACAGACATGATCTCAAATCATAGGCCACAATGTCCAGTGCCAACGTGGCCCATGTGCCCACATTTCGGCCACAGGCCACATCATGTTTTGCGGGAGGAAAACCCGTTTTACCAACGGTAAAAAAAGACTAAAGAAGAATGAGAAGGAAGAGAAAAAGGGCCAACGTTCCGTTTTCGTTCCGCATGATTTTTACAGGTCAGCGTTCAATGGAACGCACTTTTCCGGTCGAGTTGAAAGTGGGTCGAAAGAAGATCTCGTGGAACAAACATTTTTAACGGAAGAAAAAGGGATCAGTTTATTTTTTATTCATTTTTCTTCTTCTTCTTTAGTTCCAGGATTCAAACAGAATGTTTCACGCGTTTTCCAGTTGAACAATTGCGGCCAAGTTTTTTCTTCGTCGACGATTCAATTCTCCTTTAGTTATTTTGCTCCAGCTCGAATTGGGAAAAATACTCAAGCGATCAATGGATTAATGAAAACGATGAAATAAGCTTCAGAGAAATAAATTACAGTATTACAGTATTTACGCAAAAAGAAACGACATAAAAATTCAAGAATCGATTTGACAACAAAGGGGTTGACAAAAATTTTGGAATTGTATTTCGTCCAACATTTTCAGGATTCGAAAAAGCATGTCTTGCCTTTTCCATCCAAATAATTGAAGCCAAATCTTTTCCTCTTCGACGATTCCATATTTATATTTACCACATTTACCATATTTATAAGCAGAAAAAGAATTCAAGAACTGATCAGACATAAAATGAAAAGAAAAGATGAAGTGATGAAAATCGTATATCCGAGAGAAAAATTAATCAACAAAAATTGAAATTGCATCTGTCCCCAAATTTTCCGCAATAAAATTAGCATTTTATTGCATCCAACTTGGAATCGACTCGAGACATCGATAACTTTAATAAATTACGATAATGCTAAAAATAGAAAATTGGCACAAATCCGCAGTTGGAAAAAAAATATGGCTCTATTCAGAACATTTTAACATTATTTCTCGCCGTTTTCCGAAAGTGTTTTCCCGGATATACCCGGTAATTATTCAGAAACAATGGCCTCAATTCAAACCGAGTCCACTTCGTTTAAAAAATCAATTAACCCGTGACCGAGAATCGATTAATTCACAAATGACCAAAGGATTGTTCTGCGTTCAAAGATCAAATGAGCTCGTGGTTTGACGAATTCCTGCGCGTAAAAAAAAAAAAAATACTGTACACAATCAATTCATAACTCACTAGTACTGTATCTAATGGAATTTGGTCATCACAGAATAGAAAAAAAAATTAGTTCCTGTTCATCAGTGCGTAAAGCATGTCATGTCACAATCATCAATCGCAGTCGTACCAAAATTGTACCCGAAAAAAAAACTAGGCATTTTTCTGTGGCAGAATGAGGACAGTAATTTACGGAACACTGAGCAATAAAAACGTCATTTGTTTCCTGGACGGAAACAAATACCCACGGTTGTTTCCAAAGTTTTGCACTTGTCTCAATGGAAGAACACAAATTGAAAAAATAAAAATGAAGGCTGTATAATTTTAATCCAAAATTCATATTTTTGCTTTTATTTGTTGAGCTTGAGAAGATACAAAACTTGAAAGAAATTAGGTGAAATGATTTTATTTATTTTTTACTTGAAATCATGAAACTGTTGNAAAAAATAAAAATGAAGGCTGTATAATTTTAATCCAAAATTCATATTTTTGCTTTTATTTGTTGAGCTTGAGAAGATACAAAACTTGAAAGAAATTAGGTGAAATGATTTTATTTATTTTTTACTTGAAATCATGAAACTGTTGGCTTTTCTATCAAGTCCCAGAAAATAAAACTCAGGGTTCGAAAGATATCTCGAAATCACAGATTTTTTTCTAAAATTCAAGGTCAGACTAAAGATCAACAAAGATTGTTTTCTTTCAATAATTTATTCATTTGTGGCCTTCAAAAATTGCGTACTGGAAATCGGGTGATTTCCGGAGTTGGTGATTGGCCGAAAAAATGCGTGTAAAAAAAATGCAATTCTTCACTAGAGTGTGAAAAATTGAAAGAAGAATGTTACTAAAGCCTCCGAGGGGGTTCTTTTGGGGGTTTCTGGGTAGTTTCCAATTCCCCCGAATAGCTGGAATCCCATGAAAAACGATGGTGAAATACTGCAGATTTAGGGTCTCATTTTTCCCCTCCAGCGCAAAAAAAAAGGGGGGCTCAGCTTTTGGCATCACTGTCGCAGAAACGGAGAAAGATATAGACATGAAAATAACCGCCCACCAGGTGTTTCATCCTCCCCAACTTTTTCTTCTTCCCCCTCATACTCAGCTTCTTTCGGAAAACTTTCCTTTCCGGGAAATTGGTTAAACGGGAAAGAAGCGAGAGAAAAATACGAAAAATCCCAGAGGTAAGACGAAAAAAATTATGAGTGACCGTGCCTCAGCGTTACCAAAAATTTGATTCGGCAAAATAATTGACACAGGAAAGACGAAAATCCATAAAAATGAAACTTGCTTCGCTTTTAAAGTAAGAAAAAAAATTATATGGGCTAATGAACCCTCAACTAGATTTAAAAATCAATTTCAAGACCCAGAATATCGCTATAAATTCTTCAAAATTCCCTGTGATTCTTTTCTCATTACCCCACGCCAAATCGTTTCCCCATACACGAACCTCCCAATAGCTAGAGCTTTTTTGCTCTTTCCTCGAAGTCCAACAGTATTTTAAGTTACTTTTCATGCAAAAAAGAATAAAAGGGGGGATTCAAACGTTTCCTTTTTTAAACCTCCATAACTCAAATTTTCAGGAGCCCTTTTGGCTTTTATATTTTATTGACACTGGAAAGAGAAAATAAATAAAAATTCAACCTGATGCGTTTTGAAAGGAAGTGAGAGGATAATTGATCAAATGCCCCCGCCTCCATGTTGAACACCCTGTCATTTAAAAAGCAATTCAAGACCCGTAATATTACCAATTTAAATTTCCTGCATTTCTTCAATTGTCATTTTCTTAAAACAGAATGATTTGTTTCCCCAACTCGAAACCTCCCCAACTTTTTTTGCTGGTTCCTTCAAATACGACTTGAAAAGATTCGCATTTCTTCACAAAATCACCAACTTTCTTCGATTGACGACAACAACAACAACAAAAGATCAGATTCATCTGGAGACTTTAATCAATTTTTCAAATTTGTTGCTGGTGTCTTTAAGATCTCCTCAAAGAGGTTCTCCTTTATTTTATTTTATTCATTGATATATTGCACGTCTCCACCAACAACAACAAAAAAAGGCGCAATTTTCTTCGCAGACAACAAACAAAAAGAGAGGTGGGTTTCGTCTGATGGTAAGTAGAATTTTGTTTACTGGTCCCTCAAAGTTCTTCTTCTACTCTTCTTTACTTTATTTTTTCTCACACACACCAAAAATTAACAAAAAAAATAAAAGAAAGAAAGAAGAATTTCCTTATCCTAGAGACGAGACTCACCTGGCGAGAGACGACCGAGTCCCCGGCGGAACTCGTCCAGCTGTTCCCGCACTTGAACCCGGCAAATGTTCTGGTCGCTCAGGTTCCGCTCCGCCTTGCCCACCAACTGCACGGGATACGGCCCGGCCAGGAAATGCGGCAGCACGAATACCATCGACCCCACGCCCATCACCAGGCAGCCTGAAAAACACACGAAAACGAAAATTGTAAGAAAAAAACAGTACTTTACAGCATTCCAAAAGTTATGACAAACTCCCTCTAAGTTTTATTTGTTTAAAGGAACATTTTTTGAAGTAGAACACGCGCAGAAAATAAATCAGTGAGACCCCGACATACGGACAAGTCGACTAGACACTTGAGCCTGAAGAAAAAGAATAATCTGCTCAAAATTCAAACAACGTCTCAAGATACGGACAATTTTTTCCAAAATTTCTAGGAAAACTGGATACAGGTGGCCAATGAAATTAAACGAGACCAGAAAAGAAATATTCGTTGTACAGAGAATTTCGTTGTAGACAAGATTGTTGCAGAGGGAGAGTCTTTCATTTTTTCTACATTTTGATATATCTTGAACAAATTGAGCGATTTAAATTCACAAACATATAAAATCAAGTTTTTTTTTAATTAATCGAATTCCACAGGCTAATTTTCCGCTATATTTTTCAAGGTTTTTTTTATATATCATATTTTAACATTCTGACATTATAGCTTCACTTTTTCTTTGCTACTCGAGCTTCCTCTAATGACAAAAAATAAGATTCTGCGTGGTTTTCGTCTGCACAGAAATTTTCTCCTCTTGAAGTTGAGCAAAAAAATTTTCGTCGATTTTTTGGGGGCTCAATTCTTGATATTTTGATGTACAGGAGAACCAATTAAATATTTTCCCATTGTAGTCTATGGGAAAACGTGACGGACGCTCTTGACATAGGGACAAGTTCCAAGCACAAAGTCCGTCCGCATCTCGGGGCCCAACTGTTTTTATTCAGTAAATATCCGTCCAACTTGAAGGAGAATACTTTATAAAAAGAAATAGAAAATATTCAATGTTGGTTCTTGAAACGCAGGAAAATTTCTCGAGAATATTCATACAGTCAATCTTTATCAAAATAAATTTTCGTTTCAATAAAAAAATGTACAAGCCGCAGGGAAAATAATTCAGAGGAGAATAATTTCAATAAGGTACCGAATACTGGATCATGAGCACGGAAAATGTTCGAGGAAAATAACGATAATCAATTTCCGTGTCACAATTCCCTTTTGTTTCAAGGACAATATTTCACCTTCAGAAAAGTCATCTAGACATGAATAATTTTGGATAATCATGCACAATTTTTGAGATTAAAAAAGAAAATCTAGTCACAACAAAGTCTCGCCGAAAAAAAAATTTGCATAAAAGTCTAGTCCGCCATCTACTACAGCAGCACCGCCAAAAAAAATAATAATCGGCAAACGAGAAAAATGCCAAGGAAAAACAAGATAGATACATTGAGCAGCAGAACCCCTTATCCTTATACTCCGTGAACCCCTTTTGTCTAGCCTTCTTACAGGGTGTTGA
>CAJPEX010006244.1:0-13302 GCA_905338405.1 Notodromas monacha | reverse complement strand
CATTGTTAACCTGTCGTAGGACACTCATAATATTTTGGTGACAGCATCATCAAAGAACATGATGCGTCAAGAATGAGGTTTCTACGATAATTAGGGGTTTCAATAATATCACCTCATAAAACAATAATCTTTCAACCACTGCGTGCATCGCACATTGTTCTCACCTATGTTAGCTTTTTATCTGTAAGATTCATTAAGAACACAATCTGAAAGTATATTCGTATTTCACTTATTCCAACCGTACCATAAAGATGAAGTCGGATCTTGATGTACTACATGTGTGAAATAAGGTTTGGGCGGTATATACAGTATTTCTCATCTCGGTGAAGATCGAGGCAATTTATTTTGAAAATGGTACTTATCTCGCTTTGGAATCTTGGGAATTCACTGAGTAAGAAGGAAAGAATGACGAAGTTTCTCACCTTTGAAACTTCAAGTGTACATTTGAAATCTGTCAAATAAAGGATGACGATAACTGTGTGGGTGTGTGGATTGAAAAGAAATCCACGGTATAATCTGGCCAGTGTTCAAGCAATATACAGTACAGTAAAGTATATTAATATTGAGAGGGGACGTACGCTGGTGGATATGAGAGACGGAGTGACGAAATTATCTGCTTTTGGATGAGACTTTCATGTATACTGCCTTCCGCGTCACAGGCTTTTAAAGATATTGGCAACTCGATTTGCATTGCTGAAACAACTTGTTGTAAAGGAAAAGCTGGAAGGAATCCGCTGAGCTGGAATACCTGCTCCCAGAAGATTCCCTTGATGTGGTCGCACTTTCCATCCTGACAGCTGGCGATGACGTGCTACTTCGATGAAAATATGAAAAGGAAGTGCCTCGTCGACAAAACATTATAATTTTAATAAGATTTTAAAATTAGCTTTCTTGATAGCGTAACATCAATCCAGAAGCAACAGTGATTTTCACCTCACCTGCAGCTCCAAGAAATCTATGCGCCAGCTCAACTCAAGCTCCTATAGTACAATAAACTTTTGAAATGGTGCTCAAAACATATAAACATTGCTCCAAAGGAGACAGAATACTCATTGACAGAAAATAAAATGATTAATATTGATCTCTGTGTTCGATTTTACTTCCAGCTGCTGTGATCAGGAGTCCCAAAAAATACTGTATGTCTGTATGATGATGGTGCCTCGAGTAATGTAGGTTGAAGCCTTTCATGGCTTTCTTTGTGCTGGGGACTGCGGCGCCTTGCAGAAATTAAATATTTTACAGAAATCCTCCCACATCCCAAAAACTGATCTTTTGGCGGGAGCTTCAGAACCAAAAATTGAGTCCCAAAGGACTCAATTTAGAAGACTTTCCCATTCCACTGCCAATTCTTATACTGTAGTTTACAGAGCTCAAAATTATACATTGAACCCTACCAAAAACCTTTCATGAATTTATATTTGTGTTCAGCAAAAGTACTTGCATGGGATTTCCAAAGTTCTCTGAGTTTAATAATGTTGTGTTGGGGCGAAATAAACCTTAATTCTTTTTGGAGCCTTTTTAAAGATGATTGCATCCACTCCCAGGCTGATTGTGCTGTATCAATCATGAATTCTATTTGTTTGGGAAAATCCCTAACTTTTGGTATGTGGGCCAGAAAAATACTGCATGGTTTTTTGACAAATTTCGGCAAGGTTTTGTGAGTTTTTCCAACTGCCTGAAAAGAGACAGTCTTGTTTCTAACCTGAGCAAGTCACCTGAATGATAAAAGCTTTTTTTCCCAATTATTTCTGGGAAAAAATTCCACCATATCTAGATTTTATTATTTAGAACTCATTTTGGGCATCACATTTGAGCACAATGATCCAGATCCAAAATCATCATATTAATTCTACAAAAAAATCCAAAAGGTGAAATAAATTTGCTGGTGAATGAAATCCGGCGGTCTTGCATTTTTTTTTCAATCCCACTGTTGAATCCATTCTGTTCAAATATATTGTTTGAACCATCTGAATCGGTCCCGAGTCGGACACGCATTTGTCCATGGAAGTCATGTTGATGTTTGAATTTAAAATTTCAATCGGTTTGCCGGATTCGTTCATTTAATCCAGAATTGAAGTAGAATTATTTTCCAGTGGGCTTTAGCAATTGTTTTCTTCTTTTGTCAACAATTTCGCTGCATTATTGGCACATACTTTTTGTTTGGAATCAAAAGCTGTACTGTATATTAGAGAGGTCTGCTGTATGAGAGGCATCTTTTAGTATCAAAGACTTCGCGGCTTTCGAGTTTTTATCCATATCGTGATGTTGTACTTGGTTTTTTGACAAACCGGGGTGGAGCAGAATTTGCATGCACTAACGAAGCTGGTCGGCAACCCTCAACAATACATTAATGTGATGTGACCTGTTTCACGATGATAAAAACCTCATGGTCTGTCCAGCTTTCAACCATGAATCATTTTCATTTTATTCGTTCAAGACTCCAGGTTCAATCTCCATATCAAATCCTTACTGCTGTCTATCACAGATTTACCTTCATAAAATGCCCTTCTAGCTTTGAAGAACTTCAGAGAGCTAATAAGGAAATAGAGGCATTATATCATCCTCATNAATCAAAAGCTGTACTGTATATTAGAGAGGTCTGCGGTATGAGAGGCATCTTTTAGTATCAAAGACTTCGCGGCTTTCGAGTTTTTATCCATATCGTGATGTTGTACTTGGTTTTTTGACAAACCGGGGTGGAGCAGAATTTGCATGCACTAACGAAGCTGGTCGGCAACCCTCAACAATACATTAATGTGATGTGACCTGTTTCACGATGATAAAAACCTCATGGTCTGTCCAGCTTTCAACCATGAATCATTTTCATTTTATTCGTTCAAGACTCCAGGTTCAATCTCCATATCAAATCCTTACTGCTGTCTATCACAGATTTACCTTCATAAATGCCCTTCTAGCTTTGAAGAACTTCAGAGAGCTAATAAGGAAATAGAGGCATTATATCATCCTCATACCAGCTAAATTTTATGATAAGAGTTTTCATTTCATGGCCTTTGGAAGGAAAAGATCAGAAGCATCCTCTCTGCTTGGCTGTTCACATGATACTCTTCTCCACTCACAAATACAAGTAAAAACAAAAAGACACAGGTCACAATCAGGAAATTAGCATCCACTGAATTCATGATATACCCCTTGTACCCTTCTTTAAAAAAAAAATTATTGTGCCCAAGAATTTTAAAATATAATGGGATCACTCACATTGCAGTACAGTAAACCCCTGCACAAAAGACTTAATTCATGCAACATATCAGTCTGTTGTGTGATAAGTCTGTCATGTTAATTCAATTATGAAAAAAATTGAGATTTGTAATTTCAACCATTCATTTTAAACCAACAGAGGTTTGTTATGTGGACTTAGTCCATCGTGCAGGAGGAAAAACTGCCTCCAGAGGTGGTTTTTTGCGTAGAATCCATTTTGGAGGAGGTCCATTGTGCAAGGATTGACGGTAAACTAAAATGCATATTTTGCTCAATATTTGACATAGAAAATCAGTTGTGGTTTTCAAATGCATCTTTCCGTCACTTTTTGTATGCATTAAAATTTTTACGACGGGATCTTGCTCTAAACTCACTTTCATCAAATTAATTGTTCTCTGCTCGTGAACTGAATCTCAAATTTCCTGGCGAAGTTGCCCCCAACATTTCTATCTCACTACTGTACTGTGCAAGCTTGTGGTACAACAGCTACTTTAAGCCAGTTCACCATTCCATGAATGCATTTAATCATGCAACAGGTATCCAATTCTCCCTTTCTTCCACAGTTGCTGTTCAAGCACCAAAATTGGCATGGGTGTGGGAAATAATGCAAGTAATAGGTGTAGATGGAATACCATTGACCCCAAGATGATGAAGCACCAGCAATAATACCGAAGCACGCCCATGGGCGAGTGTATTATCCAATGAAGCCAAGAAACAGGGTGTTTCTAAGCTTCGGATTCCGGCACCAGCATCAGTCCCGGCTTCAGTACCCAAGGCACGATCATGATTAAAACCCAATGAGTGGATCCGTATACGATTAATGAAAGCCATCCCTCATTAAATGACGTGTACTCGGGAATTCCATGGATCGCATCGTCGTCGTCGTCGTTGGAACCCGGGTCCACAATTTTCCCGCGGCGAACTGCGCAGTACACTTCCCTGACTTTTCCCGCCACTTCCGGACGAGGGAGTCTGACTTCCCTGCTACTGCTGCTGCTGCGAGTGTTGAAGCGGTACTCATATACCAGGTCTCTCTTCCTCTTCTCAATTTTACACGAGACGAAGGCAAGAAGAAGTTGAGATATTTCTCCAGAACTTCCTATACAGCAGCTCCGACCGGCTTTGAACTTCCGCGGAAGTTCTATCACAAGTCACGTGGAACTTACGAGACGTCGTGGAGTCCGCACTTTTCCCACATCCGGTTGCTGAGAGCGATGGAAAACGGGACATACAAACGCGGAAATGCACTCATGCGATCAAACTTCATGTCGTCGGATTTTGTCATTGTCAGTTTGTTTTCACATACCGGCTGATCAGGAAAACAGAGGATATTTGCTACCTAGGTTCGATGCATTTTAAATGAAAATCCTTCTAAAGAAGCGGTCTTCAATAAGCCGCGGTCCGCAGAAGTTTTTTGCCAGTCCGCAGAAAATTGTTTCCGAACTGAGAAATTCACGAAAGCTCTAGTAAATGAGTATTTTCTAAATTCGCAACTTTGGATAGATGGTGGATCTTTCAACATGGTGTCTTGATATGTACAGGCTGTTCATTGATTTTCAAAGCACATTTCCGAACAATTAATTTAAACGTTCAAAACTTAGAATGTGGTGAAAACTGACAGCACAATTTTTTGCGAAAATTTGAAAACAGAAAGCAGTATTTGAAAGTAATGCTACGATCCACAGAAGCTTTTCTTAATATCTTGAAACCGCACATCAGAAGTCAGGAAAACATCACTCAAACTTTTGCAAGAAATTATACTTGTGGAGGAGGAAGATGTTTCTCATGTTTCTTGGACGTGAAAACATTATCAAATGCAAAATAATACTCTGATTCCATTCACTTCAGAATTAAGAAATATACTCTGTACTTGACATTTACAGGGCTGTTTATACGCCTCTCATGGGTGTGTCGTCTGCAATCTTACCTAATAAAGTTACTTGCAAACGGTCGTGTGTGGGACCACAACTCTCTTACTTTTTCCATAGGGCCCTCTAGGAAATCCAAACTCCCTCCCACAGAGCCCCCAGAGAGGCCTGCAGGAGGGTCCCATTTCCCGGCTTCTTGCCTTTCAAAATTTGGCAAGAATTCAATTTTTGAGCAAACTTCATTTTGAAACCAGAATGAGCAGCACCATGATGTTTGCTACATTTCTCTTTTTTTAATTTTGAAAAAGCTTAAAAATTCATCAAGTTAAAGTGAAAAACGCAAAACTTTTTTGAAAAACGGGTGTGAATTGGGAAAAAAACACTTTTACATTTGTAATTTTAGCTTTTTGAATTTTTGATTTTGCCCCATTAAAAAAATCTGTAAAATCACAAAACATCCATGCGCATTCACCCCTAAATTATGATTTATCTTCCATTAGTGAAAAAAAAGTTATCATGAGCTAAACTCAAAAAAACGGACTTTTTTGAAAATTCCGTTTTTTACCAAGCACAAGTATGAGATTACTTTTTACCATGAAAATTTAACCATCTCCAATAATGCAATTTTTAACCATGTCTAGAAAAATGATCAGGATGCCCAGGTGTGGCTGGGCACCCCCAGCTTGTATTCTTATAGATTTGTATTACAAGTATTATGGCTGAAGGAATGCAGCAGGTAATCAAAAATATCGGTTCGTCGGAAAAAAAAGTTTTTCACGATTTGCCGGTCAGAGGAAACGTCTTCCAGGATTTGCCAGTCATCCATAAGAAAGTTTTTGAACATTTGCTGGTCCGCTTAAATTGGAAACACTTCTAAACTACGGAACAGGTCAAGTTTCCAACACCGTGACATATTTCTCACTGGAAGAAGTTCATCGAGATTACGAACAGAATTTCAGCCTCTTCATTCTTTTAGGAAGATTTCTGGAGGAACCATAACTAAATTTTACTTCGTTTACCAATTTTGGTGAGTTCCGAAAAAGGGACCATCAGCACTCATTGAAGAGCAAATTTCAGTCAAATCAATTTCGGGAGAAATTTGCATTCAAACTCTGCGGATGTTCTCTAAAATAGGAATACAGTACTGTGAAAAATAAGTTATATGCATACGGACAATTTCACAGAGTACTCAAAGCAAGCAGTCCAGCACAGAAATAAATAAAATGCACCGGAAATTGGGCACACGCGATCCAGATATTGACAAATCATACAACTTCTGAGTTCCCGTTCTCATAAAACGGGTTCCGATTCCATCCTGAAGAATCTTTTCTTGCAGTGGGAGGAGGCCGAGTCTTGCTCATCAGATAGACTCACTGTCGGATTTATTTTCTGTCAGACTAGACTAATGGAGTGAATTTCATAATTTTTTTTTCATACAGGCTTCCATTTTGTTCTTTCGGAAGAAGATTGCTTCCCGCGTTAAAGAACATTGACAAAATTATACGATGCAATTTTCTTTCTCAAGTGCATGCTGTGTATTTTTGGATAAATTCTCTATGAGCGCCTTTAGCCTACTGATTTTGGCGGAATCTCAGTTATGAAGCAAGCTGAATAGATTTCACGAAAAGTGCTTGGTATAGTCGTTCGCGTTGACCTGACGATATTTCGGGAATGCAATAACGTACGCGCTGGCTCTCCATGAAACTGAATATTCCATATTTTAATATATCATTGCAGTAAACAGTGGGGCCTCGACATTCGGCCATAAGAACCGTGTCCCTATGTTGGAGCGTCCACATGCCAGATCACGTTCTCCAGTAGACAGCAATGGGAACATTGGAAATTTGGGTTACCTTTTTTATCAAACATTCAAAATGAGTATCAACAATTAAATGAACATCTTTTTAAACTTAAAGATACTGTATTACAAATTAATTGCGCAGAAGAAAAACGGATGAGACCTCATCATTTAACATCAAAAGGAGCTCGAGAACCAAAGAACCTGAAGTCTTGCGGACTCATACTGGGGGTACGGATGCTGGAAAATTAACTCGTGAAAAAGAAACAAAAAATTATCCTGTTTTTGATCAAGAATTCAATTAATATTTTAATGATATTTATTTAACGTTTTTATAATATAAATAGCTGCATTTCTTCAAGAGATTTCAACATGCAGAAAATGACGCGTTTTCCTCTCTCTAGAAATTTTTGAAAAATCTAAATAACTTGAGACATCGTCGAGATGTGAGAGCAGATGTTTTTAAATTTTCCTAACATCTCTTGAAGAAATGAAGGTTAATTTATTGTTTCTTTTTCACGAGTTATTTTTCCAGCATCCGTACCCAGGATAATTTTCCTAACACGACTCAACTCTAGCAGCTCCTGTTACACATTTTTGAAAAGCTTCTGAGTTTGAACATTTTCACATTGTCACATTGCCAATTGATCGATTATCATGACGCATTTATGTCTTATAAAATAATTTTATTCTGTAAAATAAGAACTGTCCGACGCACGATTGATTTGATCGGTTTACCGCAGCTACGGCTACTCAATTTTATTCTCTGGTCATTCAAGACAACTATCTCCTCGAGAGAATTTTACAAATTTCTGATCAGAGAGAGGAGATGAAGATTCCGTTAGAATTCAAGATAACTTTTTTCGCAGAAAAATAAAATTAGCAAATCAGCAAATGAGAAAGCAGGAATGATAACGTTTTTGATTTCATATTTTTAATGGGACCAAAGTTGCTGGATTTAAGTTGCATTCGGGATGTTATTTTCTTACAAAATAAGATCATATTGAGGAAGTTGTTTTCTCCTGGGTTACATAAACCGTCTCTCGTTCTCCAAATTGCCATAAAAAATTTGACAGCAATTATCCATTACAAGGAAATTAGATAACTGTAGTTTTGAGATTGAGAGTAGAACTTCCGTTATGATTCAGTTGCTGCCTTCAAAGTTGAGATAAAATTTGAAAATAAGCGAGCAATATGTGTCGTGGTTTTCAAATTCACATTCAAAATAGCACTTCACTGTCTCCGGTGCCCTGGGTACGGTTAGCTGTTTGACACATCGTCCTTGCCACAGGGTCTATTCTTGTTTTATACTGTACAAGTAAAAACCCGAATCATTTCTCTAGCGTGGGTGGGGACGGTATTTTACCATGAAATGCATTCCGAGACAGAATTATTGTTTTTGAGGAAAATACAGTCAAAAGGAAAATAAATTACCCCATGGAACCATCAGAGTCACCTGCTCTTCATAAGCCGTTCAACTTCGCGAAAAAAAGTTTCCTAATTGAAAACCCCATGCAGTTCTTACCATTTACGACAAAAGCTTCACATGCGACGCAATATTGCTTGTTCGCCTTTTTCGCCCGATACTGAATCCTGTAATAGCTTCCACGCGTTTCTATTCAGACGCCATCATTCATTCATATCTCCTCATCCTGAATTAGACAGGAGCATCTCTTTTTCGAAGAAAAATTAATGTCAGCCACCTGCAGGATAGCATGAATTCACAGAAGCTGAAAAGAAAGGAATAATGATTCCCCGGAATAGTCGATAAATCATTTAGCTCTTTGGCATGATGCTACTTCCAGGAGATCATGGCTGCTGGAGATTAGTGCCAATATGGCTCAAATGCGCGCGGAATTACCCGCCCCAGGAACATGTCCCATTTCCTGCAAAAACGATTCCCTGTTTCGCCTGTATTGTGACAGCCTCAAGTGTCCCAGCAGGAAATTGCAATCTTCCTGGAACTTGGATGACAGCAGGAAACATGTCCCACCAGAACGTATGAGAGGTTTCTTGTCATAAACGAGCACCAGTCTCTTCATTACCAACCTGTTCTCAGGAGACGTGAAATAGTCATGGCACGATACAAGGTACTATTGTAATAATGCAAGTGGCATAAAACGCCGTGTGCTCCAAAAGACGGATATTCATATTGTTTCAAGTGGATTGCTGGATTCCTAGCATGCCCGAGAGAAACGATATGAAGTAAATCGCCAAGAACAACATATAAAGGAGAACAAAGCCCAGAAAAAAAAGTACAATTCTTCAAAAAGATCACGTCGTTTTAACTCTTGAAACTGTGCTTGCATTCTGAGTGATTCAATACACTTTTAAAACAATGCCCGTTAGAAAAAGGTATGGACAATTAAAGACATGAAATTCAAGGCTGGACAATTTGAAACAAGACCGATTCAAGGCAGGGACAATTTGAGACAGGCTGCTTCAGAGGCAGGAACAATTCAAGAAAGGGACATTTACAGACAAGAACTGCCAAGTACAGTATAGGAATATGTGTACAGTACTGTACATGTTCTTTGCTTTTTGGACTCATTTTCAAACCAAAATAAATATTTTGTTTGGATTATCACTGCCAATATTTTGACAATAAGAGGAGTGATGAAGGAGGTTCTGATCTTTTTTCGGTGGATTACAGTGGACCAAGAAATTAATGAAAGCAAGGAGAAGATGGGTTTTAAAGAATATTTCTGGTGGTTGGTTCACTCTGATCATTTTTCTTGAGTGGTGAATAAAATTAGCATAACTTTTGACAAAACAGTACAAATTTTGCTCCTTTTCATGGCTTTTAATAGAAGATATGAGGAAGAATGCCAGGAAAGTAATTTTGAAAGGCTTCTGTTACAAATAGTCCCTGTCTCAAAAAGATTATGTCTGAATTAGTGCCTGCCTCAAATTGCCCCTAGCTGTATGAAATTGCCCTGGATTCCATATAAAAACAAAGCAAAAAGGAATTTTTTTCATATACTGAACTGATGCTGGGCTGAATATTCATTATATTTACAACATTGCCGTTTGAAGGAAGTTTTCAACAACATTCTGAAGGCTGAAATACTGTATTTGGAAAAAAATCAGCAACGCTATCGAAGAGACAGCAATTGGGCCCAGCAAATCAGGTATTGCTCAACTATGTATTTTTGTCGTCATTTGAGTTCCACAGCATTTCAATAAAATATGATTTCAAATAAAATCGACCATACCGAAAACCGTTCTTCAGAAGTGTTTCCTCAAATAACTACAGTATTGAAAACAAATATTGCTTCCCAGTCTGAACTCGTTGCTCAATTTTCTCTTATAGTAAATAATTCTTCGCGATCCGACTGAGCTCTGATAACATGTGAATATGCATATACAGTACTTCAAATTGCGAGGATGAGTATGGCAATTACTGTATTCAGATGAAAAGTTTGCATTATTTCACAAACTGCGACGAGACCTTCGAGTAATCTCCGGGAATCCCTCCTTTTTATATGCGCAAAAGCGACGTTAGCTCCGCGCATTAAATTTTGACACGTTACTTCTCACTTTCTCAGACACGCATTTTATCCCGAAATTCTTGCTTTCCGTATGAATATTGTAATCATTTGACCCCTGAAATTCGGCTGGATTAACTTCCAAGGTTGACGGACCTGTTAGTGCCTACGCTCTTGTCTGCTCACAAGATAGAGTCACTCATTTTCCGCCCCCGTCTTCGTCTTAAAGGCTCTATGCCTATGGCACCTTTTTGGCTTGATGGGCTCCATTCCACTGCTGTACACCTCATCAGCAAGCCCAGATAAATCCCTGGGAGCATAAATTGGTTCTGCAATGTGGGTCAAGGCAAGTGATTTCAGCGGTAACGAAGGACGGGAAAATATATGCGGTGATTTGGAATACATACCACCCGGGATTTTCTGCAAAATTGTTCCATCGACGATGAGATGGACAAATTTCGAATCTGGTTCGGTACTGCAATCATCAGCCCGGAATATTCAATCATCTACTTCAAGTAATTTCATCGGTTGTATTAAATATTATGCTGATTTTTTCCATTCCAGTACAAGGAACGGAAAACGGATTTTTTTTTTTTGTGTATAAACGGAATGCATTGGATGAGAAGGATCCTTCTTTAAGAAGGAATCATTCCTGAAATTTGAAGCAACCATTTCAAACTCATGTACTTTTTATCGATTTTCTGTCAATGAAATCCAAGAAGAAAAATCGGTCTGCCAGAAATTGAGTCCGTTGATTGACATATGCAAATTATGATGACCTAAAAGAAATTCGTTTCATTTTTAAATGACACGAACAAATCAAATGTGAAAAATAATTCCTTTGACGCCGATATGCGGGAACTTCACACATTTTCATAGGGATAAAATTTGAGCCGTTCACTTTTCTTGCTCTGTTTCAAATTTCTTTCCATAGTGTGTGAATTCCGTATCCACTATACTTGCAGCAGGGTTTCTTTTGGCGAATTTAATCTGCATAACTTTTAGCTACTGTATATCGATCTAACCATTGTACTTGAACTTGTACCCCAAGTACTATTACAGTGCTGTGCATGGTTTATCTCGAATTCCTTCGAACTGGAATGGGAATTTTCCTTATTCCTTTTTTTTTTGGATGCGGGCATTTTTTGGATCTGTGACAACCGAACATTTCATGGGGAAAAACGGCATGAAATTCCCGCTGTTCATGCAGGTAATGCGTACTCAATCCGTGTCTTCCAAGAATCCACACGAATTTTCCCCGGACTTATCGGATATAGGTTATGTTTTATTCAGGACTACTTCAGACACCAAAATTTATATTGAACAAAGTTTTACCTAACTGGAGCTCCTGAGTTTTCTTGGAATTTTTCCGATTCGATGTTTTCCTTCGTTCTTCAAGTCCTAAAATATGTTTTTTTGTTACCCATGGGGATATTTTGTTGAAATTTGAGTGACGAATCAGCTCCATGAAAGTGAATCCCTCGCAGAACTCGGAAGCTCTCTAAATACTTTATGCGGATTCTGTAAATGATTTTTCGACCAAAACTCCGCATGAAAAATATCCAGAATTTCATTAATTAATAGAATCTGACACAGCGTGGAGAGATAATATACTTAATGCATCATTTAGGCCTTTTAACCCTTCCGCGGCGAAGGGTTCTTTCCCATCCCGCGGCTGAGTCGGACTTTTCTCGTATGCTGTCGCGTTTTCATTTTTCTGGAGGTCACAAAACCCCAGCCAAGTCGGGTGAGGCGAAGTCGGAGAAAATCCGGGGGAATTGGGTCTCTTGAATTTTCCGAAGTCGGACTTTTTCCGATTGACCTCCAGACTAGCAGCATTTCCTCACAGCCAAAAATGAAAGCCACAAAGCCCTTTAAAATTTGTGTCTATTCATAAAACTGTGGGAATTATTTTGATAAGATCCTGAATCCAGCAAATACAAGGAACAATTCCAAAAATTTGTTCCACCTCAGCTTATTTCTTTCAGCTCTTCTTTTTTCATGCTTCTTAAATCTTCTTCAGTCCTGCTTCTATGGCTGTAATCTCCTGTCTCACAAATTCCTTTTCAAGGAACACTGCAAGTGTTTTTGAATGAAAGTATCAAGCTTTCTCTACACTAGAGAGGAAAGAGGATTAGGAAAATCAGGAAGGACCAAGACACCTTCAGGGCAGAAAAAAAAAGCCTCAGCCTTGAGGATACATTTTTTTTCATTTTTCAGCAAAAATTTTCTTCGGAGAGCAAAAAAAAAATGCCAGGATTTTCCCCGACTTCGCCGTCCACTCCCTGGACTGCATTTTTTAAAATTCGACCTGAGGAGACACAAAATTTCGCGAAAAAAGTCCGACTTCGCCGCCCAAGGGTTAAGGCTTTGCTCAAACCACGACAGAAGATTCGATCAGGAGATCAGGAAACCTCCAATGTCTAGAAATTTATATACATGCAGCACTCTGGCGTAGAAAATAAAATAATATGGCAACCATTGTTTTTGTGCATTTCTTGAACGAGCTACCCTGCATGCAGACATCCAGCCAAGAGGGGATTTGAAAAGATGGCTTTGGCCACACGTGCAAGTACTGCAAGACTGCCCATGAAAGTCAGCTGACTTTCAGCAAGAGAATTGTGCTCACCTTCTTCTATTTCCTTTAATTTTTTTTTACCTCTATGCAAAGGAATTTGTTTTCATAGGAAAAAATATTTACGTTTCGGATTGCTAAAAAGGAAAAAAATGAATAATGAATACGCTGGATCTCAAGCACTTTATATATCCACAGAAGTACGCCTTATTTTCCTCAACAGTCTTCAGTGCTAGTACAGTATAGAAGTCCGTGGAACTGCACACAAGGACAAAAGCCTGCTGGGAGAAGAATGCGCCATATGAACTTGCAAAAAAAGAACATTTTGCAAGGTTTCCCGCGGGCACAGAATTTCGT
>CAJPEX010006243.1:0-13303 GCA_905338405.1 Notodromas monacha | reverse complement strand
TAATAATATTGGAAATTTATGCATGGCTGCCCTTTTGGGTTTTATGCATGAGTGGGTTTTTCAAGGAGTGGATGCACCACAAAGGTGCTTGGTGAGAAAAGCTCACCACAATCAAATGTTGCACTTCGGCGAAATTCCTGAGCGCATATTTTTTCGCATTCGTAACATAGTTTTTAAAGCTGAGAATTAAGGTCTGGGGGAACATGAAAACTGTGACAACTGCAAATTATAGTTCTGAAAGTTCAACTGAAAAAAGCTATCATTTGAACATGAAGGAAACTTGAAATCCAGGTGAATATGAAATTTTCAAAAATCAAGAGATCAGCTGAGCAGATTTTTTTGTTCATATTTTGTACACGATTCCTTGTATATAGCTTATATCTGAATAGTTCTGGATCATGTGAGAGAAAAATCCTACAGATTTTTGGGCAATCAATTGTCCCAGAAAAAAAAATTAATTAAGTAAAAAAGCGCCATCCAATAAATTGATCGAGCAGAGGAAAGGTTGGAAGAATAGTCAAGGATCGACAAAGCAACTGTAGAAAAATTGGTGGCGCCACAAAGAGACAATCAGAAGAAAGACAATCAAGATCAAAGGCTCAAGACCACAGGAAATCCGCGCGGAATAAAAAAAATGTCATAATTGGGGTGAAAATAGGGAACATTTTAACATTCCGAGCAGTATGACTTTTGAGGCGGTTGTCGAATTGAGAGGCTGGAAGCGATTCTCTTGTGAAAACTCTCCATGAAAAGTCTGTTTTGTCCTAGAAACGTTTCTGAAATACATTTGGGTCTCTGCATATGTTGCCACTTCCAAGCTTGTAATCGTCGCTATGATTAAAATCTGACAGTATTCGGAAAATGTTCCTGTCCCAAGCGCTTTTTCGCATAAAAGTTAATTTAGGCTAATATCACCAGAAAAAAAACATATGGAATGCACGGAAATCAACTGAATATGAGTTTAAATAATTTTGTAGCCATCCCACAAAGCTCAGAAATAATCGCTTTCCTCCGTATAGGATCTGAGGAAAACTATTCTACGTACAATAATCTACAGCAGAAACAATCGATGGTGCTCACTTCCCTTTCGGCCCAGCTGAGTGGTCTCAATTCAAATGCGCTGTCTTAGAATATAGTGCTCGGGATTAGTTGAGGCCCATGCTGTCACATTTCCGAGAAACCTAGGCATTTAGTCATATATTATTGCATCAATATGAGCCCTCATAATCTCGTAATACTGGATGAATATGAATCCAATCAGGGTCTTGATTCGGTTAGCAGCCATCGCGGACGGATGAGCAACGTTTCTTTCCGGAAAACAAAGTTACTGAACCCATTCAGAGTCGTTACGCTGCAACCGGAAAGAAAACTTCCGTCACAGCTGCTGCTTTCAATGTCCTATTTTAAGAGCAACAAAAAGACGCAGAGAAGCACAAAGACAATCCTATCATGGACCAACGGCTTTTTTCAAAAGTTTTCAAACCTGCATGTGGAGAAATAAATAAAAGAACGATGGAAACCATTTTCAGAAATACATTTGCATTCCAAACCTACAGACGTGTCAAGTTTGTTTCACATAATTTTAATTAATTTATCATGATTTGCGTTCGATTTAATTAATTCAACAAAGTATATTGCATCGAAATCATGTCACAATTGATTCACGTTAAATATCATTCCATTCTTTTCTCAAAATACGTACAGTATTATTGCTGTACCACATCGTAATACTCTCGTACCTAGATATATTACATCCTCTTCAGACCACAAGCTTTTTACAGGCCTCAAGTCTTTGTTTCAATGACAGGGTTAGAGTCTGCTGATATACTTTGAATGTATATATTCAGCAGTTAACTTCGACCCAGATACAATAAATTCCTCGCCATCAAAACAGCGTATCCCAAGAAATCTTTCAAATTGCAATTGAAAAATTATAAGGTGGCTAAATCAGGGCAATATAGAAAATTGGGGTCAAAATGCGTGATGAGATTTATCTCTTTTCAGCAGTTTGTTTCACTTACCTCAAAGTGATTATATAGAAAAAGCCTACGTTCAAAGATACTCGTATATGCGCATGAAAGGCTTTGCTTAAAAATACTAATTGGCAAAATTCGATTTGTATTCATCGAGCCTGTGCCAATGGAATTTTTTGCTTCATATTTTCACGTCTTAAATTAATTTGCAAGTGTCATTGTTCGTTATAGTGAATGAATTATAGGGGAATCTTCCGCTGAATTCGTGACACAATAATTTCATCACTTCTTTGTAGAATTTTTCAAAAAAAAATCTCTGCCCGCAGGAAGATTCACAGGAATTCATCAAAATCAGCGTCGCGAACTGTATATTTAATGTATAATAGACCATGGAAGCCGAGAACTTTTGAAAATGACCTCGTTTTTTCGAAGCCCAGGACGAGTTACGTTTCTCTGAACGCGGGTCAGCGTGTGTTGATAACAACATAATGGAGGTTCAAATGCGATGTTTCACCTGGTGTCAATGCAGTAACGCACACACAATGGCCTCACTTCCATATCACCTTACATACTGTACTGTACTGTACTGTGATTTCATTTCTACTTTCTTGCTTGCTTGAGTTGATTGCTCGGGTACTAAAGGACTTACGGCCTTGGGTTATTCAGAAGTTCTTCTTTCTCGGCATAATATGCGTTATAGATTCTGGATCACATCGCAGAAGTACAAGAGTATCGTACTTCATTTGAAATTCTGAACTATTTCTTTCTTGGATGCAATCCTGTGTCTCCGAGGTCATGTCTTTTCTTTTTATCCTGTTTTGTCCTCTTAAAAGATCAAGATTGATAAAAGAGAAAATCAATAAGTACGTAGGATACAATGAATGAATGAACAGAACACTTTATGTGCCGCTTTTCAATGTTCACAAGGTTCACTCAAGATTTCCACAACCAAACCCCCCTTCCCGCCCAACCCAAATCCACTCAATGACATTTTAATAACTTCAGAGCAGGAAATCACAAATTGCTAACAAAAATAAAAGAAAATACAATACAATATAAAATACAACTGGACATCTAACATGTATGTAGGATACAAATTATGGGATTTGGAGAGCATAAGAATTAGATTACGGTATTCAGCAAGTAATGCCAAGTTATATTTTTAAGCTTTGATTCAGACACGCGGGAAAATATTTTGTAAACTGTACAACCTTCACAGAAAATGGTACTAGACTTCCAAGTTGGGGAAATATTTTTTCAATAAATTTTGAGAAATGCCACAAACAGCTCAGCAAGACTCCCACATATGCTAGGAAGTGAAGAGAACATTTATCTCATATGAAATTCCGACAGACTACTTAGCTATGGTATCATTTCCGGGTTGCTGTGCGATTGGGCACAACTGCCTGAAAACTACAATTTTCAGGCAGTTGTGCCCAATAGCATTTAAAATCAAAATTTCAATGCTTGCAATTTTGATTGGGCGATTTCAGATGCTCGATTGTGATCAACAACCGCAATATGTACACACTCTGCACATTACATAGCAAGACTTGTACTATTTTTTGCCTTTTGGGGCCCATTTGATGCCAGAATATCAGATTCTGTTATATTTTCTTCTGTAAAGGTATATCCTCTTCAAGTTCAAAATCAGGGTTCATTTGATTTTTGTGAGGATTTTTTTCTTCCAATTTTTGATGAACTGCTGGAGAAAGAAAATTCACTTGGACTGACCTTCATTTTGGTTATATTGAAGACCATGATAACTTACTGGGCGGTACTGTAGAGCAAAGCTTGACTTTGTCCAAGAAATACAAGTACAGTACTGTATACCATATTTACTCAAGTACCACATACACCTTTTCTCTCAGATTTCAGATGAAAAAAGGGGTGCGCTTCATAAGAGGGTACACATGTTTCAAGAACTTTTAGGAAGTTATGTGTGCATTATACTTAAATATAATGGAGAAATTTCAAACAAATGTAACAAGACAACTTTTTTGTGCTGAAAAAATTGAAAATTGATCCAATTTTTGTTCAATTCATGTCTACAGTCAAATTTTTTGAATTTATTTTCAAAATTTCGGGGTTTTACATTTACTCAAAATTGGGATGTGCATCTTACTGGGGAATACAATTTTTGCCAAATTTCCAACTGAAAACCCCCTGCCTGCGCCTTACTTGAGGGGTGTGGTACTCCTGTAAATACAGTATTCATTTGTTGAAATTGCTAATCCATTACAGCCTCAAAGTGGGAACCCTTATCTAGAGCAAAAAATGAAAAAATCGAAAAAAATCGAATGGTGGAACAGTCTGAACCCTAAATGGAAACCCTGCTCACTCACTGGAACTTCTCCACATTGATATAAGCCATGATAATCTCTTCAGCAAACGTAACCTGTGGGTGAAACCATTGCGGCGCAATGCGAGTCCTGCTCTCATTCAACTCTATACGCACTGGGGGGAACATTTTTCGGGTCAAAGAGCACAGAAGAAAGGATAAACGCAGGATCCAAGAGCCCAGCAGCAGGTCCAACGGTCTCGTGACAGCGGAAAATTTAGCGGAAATCCCTAGCGCCAAAAAATTTCCCTCTGTGGCACGTACGCAGTGCAGCTTTATTCCGCCGCAACTCCGGAGCCCCGGAAATAAAGCAAAGGATTGACGTGGAAATCCCAAGGCGCCCCGAAGAAGCGGCGTTCCGCCTTCTGCTGCTGTTGCTGCTGCTGCACATATAGTGAGTGACCCAGGAAATAGGGAAAAGGGGGGAAACCTTTCTTGGACGACGCGTGGGTTAACTTGGGTTACAATCGGGCGCGCGTGGCACTTGATCCCTGCAGTTTCCCCCTGCCACAAGTAGCCGTGAGAGAGCAACCTGCCCAGGGGGCATTGATTTCCAATGGATCGCCAAGCGGCTTAGGACGTGTGCAGCATGGGCTTGCTGATGGCCCCGAAGCACCGCTCTAATCAAGCCCGGTTACAATGTTCTTGCTGGTACGGTGAGGTACTTATTTCTTTCAAATCAAGAGGAATAAGTTGGCATAAGAGAAAATACCAATTTTCTCATGGGTGGATTGAAATACAGAACATGACCATTTTTTTCTTCAATCTTGAAAATGACAAGACCATTGTTGATAAAATAAAATTTCTTTGCAACAAAACTGTTGGAGGCCAGAACTGACAAATTTGCATAACATAAAAAGATTGAATTAGCTCAGCCAAAGATTCTGAACAGTTTGGGCTTCAGATCAGGAGCAATGCAGAAACGCTTGATTCTCTGTTGAGAGGATGTTTTGCCTAAATGCATCCCTGGCTCATCACAGGTCTCTTCAGCAGGCTGAAATGACCACACAGAATGTTCAAACAGGTAAGGCAGATACATGTTGGTAAGAACATGCCACACAAGAAGGGCACAGAAAATGACAGAACACTCAAGTAAGATTGAGGCTTTTGGGTAAAAAGCCTGATATGATGGGACACCAGATTGGAAGTCACACAGATTGACTGAAGACTGGGAAGGAACTGGAAGTGGTTATAGGGAACTGACCAACAGATGGAATTGGACTGACATTTTTTAAACAGCCATTTTAAATGACCCAGGGATAACCCTGGTCCTCTGCCAGCACTATCTGGGCAGTGACAGAAGCTCTTATTGGGGCCAGTGAAATAGCTTTATTTCATTGAAAAATTCATCATAAAGTAAATTAATTTAACATTGTGGCTATTGAATAGGAACCTGGAAAAAACTTGTTTGTAAGCAGTTATTCATTGTAATGAGATTTGCTGCTACAAGATTCTACTGTATTCTCACTGCTGTCATTGATGTGCACATGAGAAGCTTTTAATTTTTTCAAAATCTCAAAGAAGATCGCACCATTTTGCAATCTTCAACTTCTTCATCACTGGCTTATTATACTTGATCCCAAGTCATATATACGAGGTTCTAACAAAAGTTCTCGGAGTCGACCACAAGCCATCACTGGAGATGGACAGGGATTTTTTTTAAGGATTCCTCATCCTTTTCTGGCCTAGAATTGTTTTTTTCATCCCCAGACAAAAATGGAAACGCAAAATAAAAACTTGAATGAGTTGTATCCCATGAAGTGCCCACCCATGACCAAATAGCAGTTGCGCACATGCATGCTCCTGCACACACTGCTTTGAAAACTCTTGATTTCATTTCAAATTCGGGCATTCAGCTTTTTACTCTTCATTCTTACTCCCCTGATCTTGTTCCCTGAAATTTTTGGTTGTTTCCAACTGTGAAAGAAGGGCTTCAAGGGAAAGGGTTTTTTGTCAATAAGAAAATTTTTTTGACCCAAAAGTTTTCTTTTTCATTTTCATTCCAAGAACTTCTTTTAGAATGGGTGGGCACAGCACCAGAAAAAACTCATTCAAATTTTTTTCCCAGTTTCCATTTTGTGTTTAGGGATGAAAAAAAAATCGGTTCTAGGTTAAAAAAGGATGAGGAATCCAATAAAAAAAAGTTCATCCATCTCCGGTGATGGCTTGTGGTCGACTCCGAGAACTTTTGTTAGAACCCTCGTATAATCCATGAATTCTACACATATAGAAAAAGTTCCAACGCAGGTCACCGAGAAGCAGAAGGAAAATTGAATATAAATTTCTTGATGAACATTCCGACTTTATTTGATTGCCTTCGCAGAGTTCGGAAACCCCCTACGAGATGCAGAGAATTGTGTTTTCCGTGATATAGTATTGATACGATGCGTAACATGTGCATAATCGAATGCTCTACATAGTTTAGGAAATAAACATGGAATGTGAATGACGTGCTCTTGCACTTGAATAAATTACAGACTCTCCAATACAGAAATTAAATGATCTGCTTTTTCCATGTTTTTGAAATTTTGTAGTTCTATTTTGAAATTGACAGAGTGTCTTGCAATTTGACTTTAATTTGGCAATGGATTAGGGTCAAATTGTGAGGTACCACCTGTACTGTACTGTATATACTATTAGTGTGGCCTAACCCCA
This sequence comes from Notodromas monacha, assembly GCA_905338405.1. Classification (NCBI taxonomy): domain Eukaryota; kingdom Metazoa; phylum Arthropoda; class Ostracoda; order Podocopida; family Cyprididae; genus Notodromas; species Notodromas monacha. Next base: position 6,334 of record CAJPEX010006243.1, on the reverse strand, counting down.
GGAGTGTTTTGAATATTGTGTAGCATGGTAATATTTTTAAAGCTGTGATATTTCTCATGGGGAATTTTAGGGGAATTTTGTACTGGTGTGTAAAGAGACACGTCCCCAAAAGTTGAGAATGCTCCATTGGTGCTGGGCTGGCGTGGAAGAGATCCCGGGCCGCCCATAAAGCGAACTGGAGTTCGCAAAGCAGCCTGGCCGTCAGGGCCTGCTAAGCAAATAAATCACTTGAATGAGCGTTTTGAAGGAGCCAACTCCCATAAGGCAGTCGTGGGAAGAAACCCCACTTATGTGCCATTATTCTGCTCATTGGAGAGGTTCACGGACTCGAAGCTCGCCAAGAATCCGATTCGAACTTTTCCACTGATTTTTTTTCTCCCTTTTCAAACAAGGAGTTCTCTGAAAGAACAAAGATACCCTGGTTTTTTTTGGTGCTATGTTGATCATAATCCAGAGAAGCGCATATCCTTTCCCCATTCTTCATTTTGAAAAAATTATGCAATCTATATCAAAAAAATATTAAACTGGACTTCTACTCATAAAAATGAACCAGTTGAAAAATACTTCCAACGTACATGAACTGTATGCATTCTTTTGAAAAGGCGAGTGTAATTGTAGCCACTCAAAACATAGTTTATATCTATATCAGCTTTTGAAGTTTATATACAAAAGTGTTATCTTAACTTGCTTGATAAAATATATTCTCTTTGGTCGCGTCAATAAATAAATACAATGTTTCAAAATATGACTGCACAATATATTTCTATTATTATCTAGCTTGGAGAAGAAATTAAGAGAGAAGAAACTCGAAACATATTGTCGAGTATTTCTGCAGGATAACAAAAGGCTTCACAAATGTAAAAAAGCTTCACTTTAGAGTTCCCATTCTTTCCAAAAACCAGTTAAGTCAAACCTCACCCAGCAAATAATTTGTTACCGGTATTGCTGCGCATAACAGTTACGCATTCAAAATGCATTTTTTATGCATAACTGTTACACCCAGCTTCTTCTGAAACGCCTCTCTTTGTTTCTGTGTTGCTGTGCAGAAGAAGTATTTTGTAACACCAGCCTGTTACACTCTTTAAAATTATTCTTTATTTTTAACAGTATTTTTAACTTCAAAATGTATATTTTGCAGTTTTGTGTAATTGCAACAAACTGATGCAACAAACACATTGATGCAGATTTCTAGCTGTAACTAGATGGTGTTTCAAAACGACTATAAGATGCGCATTAAATAAAATCCCTAGTGGGCATAAGATAGAGAGGTACAAAATGCATAGCATTTTTGGCTAGAAACTCATTTAAAACGCATTTCAAAATGCCCAAATTATTTGCTGGGCACACAGTGGACCTCTTTCACAGTGGATTTTTGCACAACAGACCTCCTCTGGAGGCAGTTTTCCCTCCTGCTCAATGGACTGAATCTCTCAAAAGACTTCTGTTGGTTTAAAAATAATGGCAAAAAGTAAGAAATAATTAATTTGTCAATACAGTCAATCCCCATGCAATGGACCTCCCATACAATGTACTCTTGCACAACAGACCACCTCTGGAGGCAGTTTTCCCTCTTGTGCAATGGACTAAATCTCATAACAGACTTCAGTAGTTTTCAAATTATTGATTGAAAGTACAAATTTCAATTAAAAAAAATTCCATAAAAGACTTTTTACAGAACAAACTAATACAGTATTATGCAAAAATTAAGTACATCCTGTGGGGGTTGACTCAGTTGACTGTACATTGGATTTTACAAAGAATTTCACACAACAGACTAGTCTGTAGCACAGGTTAAGTCTGGTGTGCATTGGTTGACTGCATTGGCATTCCACAGCTGAGATATGCTTAAAAAATCCTGCACAATAATGAAGAGAATGATTCAATTCGAGGCCTGATAAAAATGGCTTGTATTTTAGCATACTTCTATAGCTGGAAAGTGTCACCCAAGTTAATGTGCGCAGAACAATCAACAGAGGTCGCCAAGGGACTTTCTTGCATGTGCATGGAATATATACACTCCTGTGGCTCCAGGCAGCCGGAACTTGTCCCTTCATCAATCTTAGATCAAGTTTCACCAGTCTTGGATAAGAGACGATGAATGAATCATGGCCAAATCCGCCTTTCGTGAGGAAAACATGACCTTCTCGGATGTTCGCAGTTATTTCCAGGGATATATAGAAAGGCTGGAAAGGAAAAATATACTGTATGTGGACATTGATAAACCTAATCAGATATTTGGATAGTATGAAACACTGCATCAGCTTCCTTCTGAAACTGTTTGAAGCCTCCTACAATATTAATCGCGTAAAAAAAAAATGCCTCCAGCTGCTGTCGGATAAAATATTTTGTATTATACGGATATCATACATTTATTTTGGTTTTCCCCACAGATGGAAAATTAAATTGATAGTGTTGAAATCGTGATTTTGCATTTGTCTATGGTTTCTTCATGGCTTTTGATACATTTGATTATTTAAGAGAACCTCTCATTCTGGATATACAGTATGTCAAAAGAGCACATTTCCAGCTTGAACATCCAAATATTGTGATCCCATTCACATTAATAAGTATTTTAAACATACAAACTTGAAGAGGGCATTCGCCACAACATCAAAATCATCTTTTGAATGCAATTGTCCAACCTTTTGGGGTCAGTGGACCTGCTAATTTCCAGAGATTTTTTCAATGACCATCACATTTCAAAAGAAAAATGTATGCAGACTGACAAAGTTTCATGAAATTTTTGCAGAGTAAAGAAGTTTAATTTGAAAGACTTCATGGGAGGTACTTGACCTGCAGGTGGCAATGTCATGTTTTCTCTGCTAAATGCTTTGTGGCTTTGTGGAGAGCTTTGAAAAAAAAGGATGACAGTCCACCCAGCTATTATTTATGAAATTTCTTTTGAACTTTTGTGAAAAGGAATAGCTGCATTTGTTGAGGAGGTATCGACAATTTAAGAAATTCAAAATCTACTCATTTCTAGAACTGCTGGCACTGTCTTTGATTGATACATTGTTAATGCGTTTGGAATTTTTTATATATATTTTTTCGGGTGTCCCTAATTCAAATTGTTAAATTGTCAGAGAATCTGCATATCAGAGTCCCGCTGTACTGCGAGACAGACATCATGTGATTTACAAATCGGTGTGGATGTCATAATGTCACCATATGGCCGTTTTAAACTACATAGATGAAAGCTGAGGGACGCTTATGGGAGCAAGCTAATGTCCTTCTATGGTACAATAATACATGTTAAACCATGCACCATGTCCCATTTAGGGCTGCACTCAACCCGCCACTATATACGTACTGATCGTCGTCGGACGTAATTCATCATCCCCTATCATATATACCGGTATACCATATTAAATCCCTCGTGCGTTGTGTTCTGCTAATTACGGACAAATTTCTTTCTTGGGAGGCCAGGATCCATCCTTGTCATCTTCATGTCATGGGCGAAAGACGTGTTCCCTTTTACGAAGCCGACAACGGAATCAAGTGTTCTTCATTCTTTCATATACTGTATACTGGTTTGCGTGACGCTGAAAAAACGCGGTCTTTCATCCGTGGGTAAGTGTTTTCTTCGCTTATCGGCAAAATTGCGACCATATGTGACGAAAAGTACAGTTTAGCGCATCCTGTAATTAAATTAGGTTGAATTGTGATTGATTATCACCTATTGATCTTCTGAGGGAAGTGCCCCAATCATCCAGTTTGGTATACAGCAATTCAAAGTTATTCAAGATCTGTGTGATTATTTCCGCAGGATGGTGGATATAGACTGTGCGAAGTACTGCTGTACCTCTGCATTTTCCAAGATCCGTCATTCTTCTAATAAAATAAAATCTCATGCCTCCGAAAAGTATCAGTCAATCTTCTTCTCATCAAAGGCTTTCAACTTTTAAAAAGTATTGAAGACATGCGACGTTTTTAAGCGAAGTTTCGGAAGGATTAAACTTCAGGAAGAGTTTCAATGCATAGTAGGATGAAATAGGCTTATTCTCATGATGTTGCTTCGAGTACCTGTGGAAAAAAATGTTTTCATTTTTTCGAACATTTATTGAATTGAATAAAATTAGTACGGTCTTACATTGAACGCGTGCGAAGAAATTTATTGCTGGAAATAAACCATGAGCTTTTTACTTATCTACAAAAATGCAGTATGGACTTCTTCCGAAAATGTTGAGTTCGGGATCGATTCAGCATACTTTCAAGAACATATTCCTTCAATCAAAATGATATTGTAATACAGATTGTGAAACTATCCATCGTTCCATCGAAAAAAATTTTGATTAAGTCATTTTTCCAAGTTTTTTTACATTCATCGTAGTTTAGTTATTTTCAACTGTGGAAGTTGTGCGATGGGATGTTTGTGCAATGTGTTTTAACAAGAAAACCTCTGAGTTGCACCTGTGGAAATTTGATTCAAATGAGAGATGTTTTGAAATTTGAATGGAAAAGAATTTCAGTCTGTTTCAGGCGGCTTTTTATTTTTTCCGATGATCCGTGTGATATTTCATTTATTTTGCGATAGAAACAAATCCTCCGATGTCGAACACTTCATTGCAATGACATAAATTAATAAATACTCAAACACATTTTTTTAAGACTGCACACTAGAAACTTATCCAAACTTTCCGAACTGGTGTTTCCAAAATCCTGAATTTAAATACTATTCCAAGAATAAGTCATACACTCCACATTCGTAGAATCTTTCAATCATATGTAATGAGTATCGTGACGAACGATCCATGCTTGGCTGTCTACACATACTCGAAGGATATTGATTTCAGCATCAATTCGATCAATCGGAACCTTGTTAAAATTCTAGAAAAGTGAGCTTTGAGAGACACAAGTGCAAATATGGAAATATGTTCAGTCAGCGGTGTGGGGCCATAAATTCAGCAGCACCCGCAAATTTTTCTTCTTTCAAATAAGGCTGCCCGACACGTAGACTCTGTATGCCTAACCCTTCGGCAGATATACAATCGAATGTAACTAGATGTCGCTCGAAACCCAGTTTTATCTCGATACAGAACAGTACAGTATATCATCTTAGCGATGCGAGTAATTTTCGAAACAGTACCGCAGCATGGCTGTATAGGGTTGTGTGTCGTGTTTACATTCCCTGCAGTACGTGCTTCAGTAATGCTCAAATCTATTTGCATGTTCTCGCCGTTGAAATTGAATAAAGTAAAGAACGCAATTTCGTTCAAATTACCTTGTTTTTTTATTGCAAAGCGCTCTCCATCCAAAGGTTCGAAGACAAATTCCACGATGCATTTTGTAAACCAACTTTGTGCAATGGAGATCACGACTGAGAATACCGAAACCGAGAAAAACAAACATTTCATTCGGCGAAAACGACAGAGAATAAACCTCAGTAAGAAGTAAAATATACATCTGAAAATTTCAATACAAAACGGGTTTGAGCATATTTTCACAATTTATTCCTTTCAATTCAACTATGAATAAGGCAGTACGCCGAAGTTCGCAATCCGTATATTACCGCCTGGCGGAATTTCGGAAATTGTGCCCTCAACCGCACCAGCTTTTTTATTTTTAGAAAACTTAGAACTGAATCTTCGGGACTTCCATTGAAATATGTAATCCTTCGTCACGGTGCCAACTCAAGAACAATTTTTATTCCTATATTCTCGGAGAAGCTGAATAAAATATTTCCTTTTTTCTATGATATGAAAACTTGTCTATAATAAGCATGTTTCCCCTCGAGTGGAAAAATGTGTCGAATTGTGCATGGATCTGCAAGGTTTTGATTTACATAAAGCTAGCGTAACTCCAATACGAGAGGTTTGAAAATTGAGAGTCATTCAATGTACAGTCTCATCCACATCAACACACAAGCGGAGGAAAGGATACGTTATGAAAAGAAAATATGCCATCCTTTGAAATAGGTTGCATATGGGTTGCAAAATAAAATTCGAACGACGCTTGACAACGAACGTTTTCATAAGCTGCTATTGTAGATCCTGAACACGTTTGCATGTACTGTATATCAGGCCTAAAAAAAATTTTGAACTCCTCTTTATATGCAATTGATTTTTCGAATAATATCCATCGTCTTTTCGAATTGGTATGAGAAAAATTACATTCTCATTTCACATTCTCATAATATACTACACATTGACGAAGTAAATAATGAATGGTTCATTCAATTAATTGAGAAACGTAATAACAATTTGTTCCTTCTTTTTGTTTTAATCTTTTTGATGATTTTCAAGTTGTCAGTCATACACAAAGCACAATCGTCTTTCAAATTTCTATTCCATGTTAAGTTGAACCATTTTCAAACATCGCACTTATCCAAAAAAAA
>CAJPEX010006242.1:0-13309 GCA_905338405.1 Notodromas monacha | reverse complement strand
GATTTTAAGAAAAAAGGTGCATGCAAAAAAATAGTACTGTGCTATAGGACTGTAAATACAGTACTGCATTGCATTATAAGCTATAGCTAATATTCTCTTGCATTCCCTCTGAGGCCTGGCACTTATTAAGAACCAGCCTCAAGGAGATACAGCAGATGTAGACATAATTGGTGCATCAAGAGTGTCCCTACATTGAATTGTCCCTAAGTTGAGTCTTGTTTTTCCATAGACTCTTACATTATGTAATTTTTAATTGGTGTTTTTTGGAAGAATTATTCTTCAGAATTCCATGAAATTTTTTTGCCATTTGAATTTGATTCAGTGAATATATTTTCCCCTCAATAAGAACATTTTGAGCATTGAATATTGTCTCTGTACTGTACATTGAAATGTTGGCATCTACAAAAATAACATTCAAGTCACAAAGGGAGAAGGAAGTCCCTCCATGCCAAAGGTAACTTTTTAAAATCAGCTGAATGGATGGGAAAATGATGGGAGAAATGACAAGGAATTTTTTCTTGCATACATCTTAGGGTTGAAAATATCTGTTTCTTGCAATTACGCCAAATAAAAGTCAATTTTTGTAAAATTTATTGCCAATTTTATCATGCAACGTCCTCATGTTGAGTCAGTGCCCGTATGTCAGGCCTTTTTGATGCCCTTTTTATTGAAAAATAAATGTCCCTATGTCAAATTGTCCTCATGTTGAGGTGTCCGCATGTGGGGGTCTCACTGTTGTACTCGCGTAAGTAACTGCTTATAAATCGTAAAATAAGTGTTAAAAAGTTGAAAAAAGTTGCTGCTGACTAAAGGAGGCTGTTAAAGAAAAGACGAAGAGAAAGGTCCTAAGCTAGCTTTGCTTTCAGCTCGTGCTGAAGTCACTGAAGACCTCATTGGCGTGCTTGTGCTGGGACTTCGCGTGTTGGCGGCGCATTTGGCACAGCAGCTCGGAACTCGGTCGGCAAATGCCGCCCTGTCACGCAATGTGACAGAGGGAAGGGAAGGAATTTATCCTGCGGCTGCCGCAGGGACACAACACAACACCACACCGACACCAGCAGCAGCAAACTATATAGTATATAGAAGCACTATAATGCCAGCAACAAGCAGCAGTGGTACGAAAAAGGGCCCTCATTCTGAACGACTGCATATAGACGAGTTTTTTTTTTTTTGCCTTTGTCTTGTCCACCCGGCTTGGCTTCGTCTAATTTCTTTCCCCCCTCGACTTCCTTAATTCGTTCCTTCATCATTCACTCACTCACACGCCCGGGTGGGTGTTCTGTATACAGCAGCGTTGCCAGCGTATGGAAATGCATACTTTTTTGGTGCTTCTATATATACATGGCTCAATCATAAAAAGGATAGTCCATCCACGATTGCGGCAAAGTTATTTATCAGTCGCGAGAACTGCTCTGAACTGAATAGAATCTCGTCGCGGTAGAAAGCCTTTCTGTCATTTATCCTTGATTGGATTTTCTGGATTAACGCCTTTCCGAAACGCGATGCTTGGTGACGTGTTACGGAATTTCTGCAATGGGAATACAGTACAGTACAGTCCAACAATTATCGCTCTGGTTTTTATTCGATCAGTCCGGGAGAAAAATATATATATTTCTCCTCAGTCGCTTCCATTTGATTTCGGTGGAATTTTGAAATAGATGGTTCGAAAAAGCGTCCATTTTAGGATAGAAAAAAGAATAAGTTACAGTACATCTGATGATGCGCTTCATCGTCAAATATCAACAGGCTCAAATAATTTTTTATTCCCAAAAATGGATAGCAATTTGAATTGTTCCTTAAATGTATAATACCATCAGACCTTATTATTTTGAAGAAAAGAGGAAAAATCGTGATGTACAATTGCAAAGTTTATGTCCGATTTTTATGAGTGATAATATTGTTATGAAGACACTCACAAGCTTAGAAGACTGCAGGTCAGGGGTGAATATTAAAAAAATATATTTAAATGAAAAAAAGGATTATAAAATTCGTTGAAATTTCAAGGAGAAACCCCAATTTTTGAGTCTGAGAATAATGATACAGTAGATTCAATCCTTTTCTGAGATCTCACTGTCTAAGAAGAGAAATACTGGAGATGTGCTATGCTCTTCACCTCATTAACCAAGTAATTATTCTTGACGCTCATGACGCAAGAATTAATCCATGATCGAAGTTTAATGACCACCTCGTTAATTCGACGCGCACGACAATAAAATCAGTATATGCAGCTTCTGGAGAATTACAGAAATGGTACTACTTGTCATTGGACTAATAATGCGGTGATTTTCCTTTCATTTTTCACTGTCTTGACGAAAGTCGTAAATAACAGCGACAAAAAACGTAGCCTTTAGCAACAAGACATTGACGCGTTAAAGCGGCTTTAGGCGCTATGTGCCCAACTGCACGACTGCTATCTGGACATGTTTTCTATTTCTTTATATTTTTATACCTGAATTTCGAACTGCGTGAAGCTGCTGCAGTTGAATTTGAATTGTGAAACTCGTGGGACCATGTCTTAATGATGGCTTAAATATTTGCAAATTGTAGCGGGAAGATGTCTTGGAGACTTGGATCAACTACAATACAATAATGCTGCTTATGTGTCGAAAATAATCGTAGAGGAAATTTAGATCATATTAATCAACTAATATGTGAGTCCTAATCTTGGATTTAATTCGTCAGAATTCGGAGTAGAAATTTATTTTTGCACAATAAAATACGGTATACAGTATACTGAATGAGGAAAGTGTGAAGACTTGGAAATGTGCCGATGTTTAACTTAATGGAATTACTGTAATTCATCAACTGTTTTAATAATTACCGGTAGTTTTTTCACAATTTCTGATGACACTCCGATTTTCATCACTCTTGAACATATGCTAAACATAGTTTGCTGTATACCTTATTTTCACCACATAACAGAGATAACCCATGTTTCCCAACTCGACCTTTCCCACTTTTATCCAGAAAAAATCGGATGACGTAAATTACTACTGTATACTTTTTATTTCCGACTTTTATAAACGAAACCAGGATGATGATTCGTGCAGCTTTGAGTTGAAAATCTTGGCAAGGCTTGATCCTACAGTATTAACTTATTCCACTAAAATATTGGGTTTGTTCGAAGCTCGTGTGCTGTATTATACCTTCAGATATAAAGCCATGGAATACGATAAGCACTAACCTTGAATTATTTATTTAATTTTGCACTCACAAAATGTGCGCAAAAGTGTGCTGTGTGAGTGTTTTTTTTTAAATATTTAAGCATGCAAAATCTATGATAATTATTTTCTTCTCTTCTCAACAAAAAAATTCATATTCTTGCACTGTTGCCTCATCTTTTGGGAATTCACCGTGGAATAATCCTCCGAAAATATAGACGGCAAAACATGCAGTCGCAGACAGAAAAATATAAAATAAAATGAACAATAACCCGCTGTTTTTCTTCCTTTAAAAAAAACGCGAACATTTTTGCACAATGCAACGTCCCGTCAGCATTGCATCGTCTCATTCATACTCCATATGCATGCGATTTTTTTTTTATTCCAACCCAAAAAGAGAGGAAAGTCAATCACAAAGATTTATTCTTTGTTTGTTTTTTGTTGCATATATTGACAAGCTTTCTGAAGCTTTATTTTCCGCGACACGCACAACCGCCACATCCATATCTTCCCTTTTCTCCTCCTTTTCCTGTCAATGCATCAAGAAACAATTGCTACTTCATTAATTTGAAAATTCAACAATTTTCAATGGTGCAATTCCTTCAGCATAAAAACACTGGTTGGTGCATTGCCAGAGCACCTTCTCTTCTTATGCCCAGTATTCCATACTGATAGAAATGAGCTCAAGAAAGATTTACAAGTATATTGGAATTCAATGAAGATACCATTTCTGAAATCATGAAGGATCAAGATTAACTGTTGGCCTTATATGATTTCTCATCAAAGATTCTCTCTGAATTGGTCATTCAACTAAACCGTATCTGGGAACAGCCTGAAGACCTTGTGCTTTAAATTGGGTTCAGTAACTGCTGCAATTGATATAATTCTGGCTTATGCTGCAGTTCTTGTTACTGATATTTTGTTTACAATGTCAGGGAAAGAAGGGGTGTATGCATACACATCAGTTGTGCAGTTGTACATTGTAGAATGTATTTTCTTTTAATTTGGTATCCGTATACAGCTTTTTTCTATGTTTCCCATTCTGAAGTGATTGAATGCATTTGAATGGATTTTGGTTGCATGGGGAGGGATTTTGGATGTGGGAATGTCGACTGAATTTTGTGAATCTTGAAAATTGGAAAATGACGCTTATTGTTCATTCATTCATTCATTAACCCTTGGATGGTGGTGGGTTCTTTCCCATGGCAGGCCAAAGTAGGATTATTTTTGTCTGCTGGGACATTGTAAGTTTTCTGAAGGTCAGGAAAGCCCTTCCAGGTGGGCAGAGGCAAAGTTGGGATTAATCCGCAAAAAGCCTGTTGCATAACATACCATTTTTCTTATTTTCCTGAAAAATTTTTCTGTGCAAAAAAAAAAAAAAAATCAGGATTTTTCCCAACTTTGTCCTCAACCAACTCCCTGTTGTCATTCTTTTTTTCTTTTCTTCTCTGAGGTGCAACAAAATTTCACAAAAATAGTCCAACTTTGCCGCCCAAGGGTTAATTTTGCTTTTTTTTGCTGTGGGTGAATTAAAAACCTTGATTAAATTTCCCAAAGTGAAATAAAGACACACAAGAATAACGGGAGGGAGAATACTGGAGCGTATAGGAGTACAGTACAGTACAGTACAGTATACGTGATGTACAGGAATATGGAGGTGACAGAAGGCGTTACGCTGGCAACCGCGCGAGCATGCGGTGTACCTCATAACTTCTCCCAGACGCCCGGCCCAATGAATGCCTGTCCGATTTCCTGGCGGCGGAAAATGCAATTTCCGTGCGCTTTTTCCCGCTCCTCGGGAGGCCTATCGACGCAATGCCCCGCGTCGCCGTGTAATTGACGCGCTTCCGTTTTCATCAGTCCCCAAGATGCGGATGTCACGTGTGGGCCTTCTTTAAGCACTTCGAAGCAAAAGAAAAAATGAGTAGCGATAATCCTGTTGGTGTGGTGGGACAAACACAGACGATATTCGAACACATAATTCGACGCTCCTCCGATTTCATCATTCCCCAATGTACGAAGATGCGGATGTCATACGTGGGCCTTCTTTGAACACTACGAAGCAAAAGAAAAGGGACAACGCAGATATTCGAACGCATGATTTGACGCTCGATCCTCCGATTTTATCATTCCCCGATATAAGAAACGGATGTCACATGTGGGTCTTCTTTAAACACTACGAAGCAAAATAAAAGGGACAACGCAGATATTCGAACACATGATTTGACGCTCGATCCTCCGATTTCATCATATTCCCCCATAAGATGCGGACGTCACATGTTCTTTAAACCTTCTTTAAACACTACGATGAAGCAAAACAAAAATAAGTAACACTAATAACGGTACTGCTGTTGGTGGGACGACACAGATATTTAAACGCATAATTTAAATGCTACGAAGCCAACGACAAATAGGTAACGATAATGCTATTGGTGTTGTTGGAAAAACACAGATATTCGAACACATGATTCGACGCTCGATCCTCCGATTTTATCATTCCCCAATATAAGATGCGAAAGTCATATGTGGGTCTTCTTTGAACACTACGAAGCAAAAGAAAATATTCGAACACATGATTCGACGCTCGATCCTCCGACTTCATCATATTCCCCGATAAGATGCGGATGTCACATGCGGGCCTTCTTTAAACACTACGATGAAGCAAAACAAAAATAAGTAAGACTAATAACGATAATGTTGTTGGTGGGACGACACAGATATTCAAACGCATAATTTGACACTCATCCTCCGATTGTATCAAACCCGAAGATGCGGATGTCTTGTGGCCTTCTTTGAACGCTACACAGAAAAAAATGAATGAATAATAATGCTGTGACGAGTGGGACACCGACAGTCGGGCGCATAATCGACGCGGAATTTCCGTTTTCATCAGTCTTCCAAGATGCCGATGGCCTTCCTTAAACACCACCACATTAAGAAAACAAAGTAATAATAACGCAGTGGTGTGTGGGACAGACATTCAGGCACCCTCACATACCCCGAAATTTCAAACTTCGCAAAATATGGGTTTGATGGGTTGGACAAGTTGGGAAAAATATTTTGCAAAAGTTGCTTGACCATCTCCTCTCCTCTCTCCGCTCATGAAAAGACAATTTTACCGAATTTAAATTTTTGAGCCGGTTTAATTCCAGGAAATATTATCATAATTTTGGCTGGTGTTGGAGAATTGCGACAAATCTTTATAATGAAGAAAGCTAGAAAAGGAAAATTAAAAAGTCCTGGAATTGGCTGTGATAATAGCATCCCCATTATCCCTTCTTGGAACATTCTCCTTTCATATTCAGCGATGAAAAACCGGAGAAAGTTAAGCGATCGATGGGAAATGTTTCGACGATTATGATAAGCAGAAGCAGACAATTGATTTGAAAATCATGCTTTAATGCCTTGAACTTTTACATTACATTGCATTAGAATTTTGTCATGAACAAAGCGGTGAGCAATAAGATGAATTTTTCATTTAAAAATTTACCCACATACTGTACTAAAAATTTAGCGCTCAACTATGAGGCGCATCTTTTCTATTTTCCCGATTTCTTCTTCTTGTTTTTGAAAAAAGATTGCATGATGCTTTTTTTAAATAAGGGGATGTTGAAGTTGAGTGCAGAAGAGCGATTCGTATGGAATGCCGATTCGAGTGCAATTATTACTGTATTACAGTATTATTAGTTTTGTTTTGTGGATGGGATTTCGTCATTATCTTTTCCCAATCCATTTATTCAAGACGACGCGTCCAAATCCAGCGAACCAGCCCGTGGAATGAATCAAGTTCCTTGTACGAGGCACTGTCGTATTTTCGTTTATGGAGACCGCTGAACAAAGCTGCAACCCGTGACAAAGACGAAATAAAGCCGACCCGGGACCAAAAAAATAAAAATAAATAAAGGACTCCGCCGCCACCCAGTCTAAGATTATTCCAGGTCCCGCAAACATCCTCCCCCACATCGTTAATCAGTACTTTCTGCGGGGAAGAGGAGACGAGCACTGTGGTGGGTCCTCCAGCGAGAGACAGCGGAATAATGATCCATCACGGGCACTGGCAAACACACGCCCGGGATGCGCTCATGCGAACCCCCCTCCTGCTGGGTTCTCATTCTTTGTTCTTCATCTCCTTATTATTATTATTATATATTTTTTTACTTCTTGAAGGCTGGCTTGACGCGTATTTGTCGTCATCCATCACACGCGATGCGGTGTGGCACACACAGGCAGGTTGGCGGTAATCCGCGGCGCGTGTCGCGGTGTTCGTCACCCGAGCGAGAGAAAGAAATGCACTGTACCAGAGACTCCCTTTATTGTTGTGATCCTTTCTGCCGAGGATGAGCCATTTTTGAAAGTTCTTCTTGGAGTTGTGTCAGCTCAGGATGGCAAGGCTTATTGTAACTCAACCAGAGACTAAAAGATTTTCTCAAATAATTTTCTCTGGGATTATTTTTGTGTACTACAGTTGAACCCCTATATAAGTTGAATTTCGAGGGACCAGGAAAAAAATTTGACTTAAGGAGGTTTTGATTTTTGGAGGTTTCCAGTTGAGGATACAAACACTTCTGTTTTGACAAGAAATGAAAAAAAAGTGTTGGAAATCAGAATGAGGATATTCTGGGCCAAAACTAGCTCCTTAATCAGTTCACACCTTCCTGAACTTGGAGGCAGGGGTTTATTTGCTATTTTTGTCTTTCATTTCCTTTCAAAATGCATTAAATTATTTGTTTTAATCATTTTCACTTTCTTAGTTCAAGGAAATAATAACTAGAAGGCCTCCAAAAATGCAACTTACAGAGGTTCTAGAGAAAAAAATTTGAGTTACGGAGGTTTTTGACTTATCAAGGTTCACCTGTATATACTGGTACAAGATGGTACCCTGCAATTTGACCCATCCATTGCTAGACTGTAGGGTCAAATTGCAAAGCAGTCAAACTGCAAGACACTCTGTCAAATTGAGAAATCTGAGCACAAAAATGTGGCCAAAGCAGGTCAAATTCTGGGGCAGACATCAAATTGCAAGTCACCCTCATTGCCAAATTGTGGGATGGTCAAATTGCAAGGTACCACCGTCCTTGTAAATTCTGATTAATCTCATCAATAAAAGTATCCCCTAGCGATGAAAATAAAAAATGCAATTTAACCAGTCCTGTAGGTCAACTGAGGGCCAAAGCATTTTTGAACACACAGAGTACAGTAAACCCTTGCACAACAGACTAAACTTGTGCCCCAGACTAGTCTGTTATGTGAAAAGTCTGTTATGCAAATTTTAATTGATAAAAAAATAAAATTCTTACTTTCTACCATTAATTTTAGACCAACAGTAGTCTGCTAGGCAGATTTTGTATGTTAGGTGGGAGGAAACACTGCCTCCAAAGATAGTCTGTAAGGCAAAAGTCCCTCAGGTGTGCTATAACAGTATTCCAAAGCATTTCCATAAAACTACATGTAACTGATGGAAAATAGAAAATGCGCCACAGTTGAATCTCCACCAAGTCAAATTTGAAGAGGATAAAAAAAATCGACATCCGCAGTTTTTGAAAGTCGGAATATGGCCTGATTTGTAAAGTTTGATAATTTGAAATCGATCCTTGTCATAATTATTGAAATAATTCATAACTCTAGCATGTCCTATTCATGCAGGAATAGCCAAAATCTTCATGGAAAACCACAAAAAATTTGCACAGGTTCTTGATCAGGTGCTCTGATAATTTACTATGAGAGCTTTAAAATGTATTTAAGAACCCTGTTTACCATTCCTTAGGCGATCTTTGAACCCAATCTCTGCAAAACTGAGTCTTTACGACTTGACTACTTATTTTTTATGATGTCATGACATATAGGTATAAACTCCTTGTTTTGTACCAGGGTCCTAATAATCATCGAAGTTCTGAAATTTACCCCCGTAAATAGGGTTTAGTTTGAATTTTAAATTTCGAAGATCCTAAAACTTAGGTACTTTATTCTTTGGCAACATACTACCTGGTTTATGTGCGTGTTAAAATACAATTAGTGAAACCAACAAACTTGGACAAGTGTGTTATAGAGCTAAAAGAAAATCAAGATCAAGTTAGAGAGAGATCGAGAGAGATTTAAACATCAGGACTGCATTTTGATTTAAGGGCGTTTTTCGTCATGTTTCACTTTTTGGAAAGAGATGTGAACCTCAAAAGCAATAGATAGAAACATTCAGAGAAATAATGCGTTTTTCCGATTTCCACTTCCAATTTTGAGCTGTTCATATACTGTATACAGTATTTGCAACTAAAAAATTAGACCGTTTTAACCGCGGCTTCATTTGTCCCTGCTGAGATTGAATGACATATATGAGAGTGATTGGGTAAACTGAATTTGGACTTTTGAGTGCTATTTGGCTATTTGAGTGCCAGGAAGTTGAAGTCGCGAATAAATCTTATTGCTTGATATGGCTAAAATCTGTAAAAAAAAAAAAATTGCGTTCTCGTATGAAAAGAACAACGATGATTGACCCTATAATTGTCTTGCCGGTCGACCCGTTTTTGGACGCACGGAAAGAAACACGAGGTGAGTGTTCAAGTCTCCACTGCGAATCATGGCCCAAGTACTGCACTGTACTGGCGATAAGTCCACAATTTATGAACTCGGAAGCTTCCCGGGGATCATGAGGTTCACAATAAGCGAAGAAATTTTTAATAAATGGACCCCATTAAATACAATTTGATTTCCACATGCGTGTTCGTTCTGAAGATTATTTGTTGATTTTATTTCTTCGAGTCTCACCGTTATCAAGGACTGAAGAAAAATGAATTTTCCAACATCAAGGTTGACTTCGCCTGTGTTGCAAAATATTGCAGGCGTAAAAATGTTATACGTACTGTAATTGCCTTCTATTAAAACCACATTCTTGCTTGCTGCGGTACGTTCCAAGAAAAAGAAAAAAAGAAGCAGTCAAGACTTTTCAAAACCATTGAACGCTTTCAAATGTTTTCTGTATATTCGAATACCGCTGAATGGCAATTTCATGAATTATTGACAGCTGCAAGAACGTTTGCTGAAGTTTTTCCTTTTTCGTATANATAGTTAGTACCTGTATATAGTCGTTCATCACTTGGTGAAACGAAAACTTCCTGCGCGTTTTTACTTGCTGAACTCTATTTTGCGAAATATCGCAGAATTTGTAACGCATTCTTGTCTTGTGCAAGTAAAAAATTTTACGCGGTGATAAACTCGAAGAAAATGGCCGCATTAAAAAAACAGATTATGTGTCTCGAAATGTATATAGCTGCTCATCGAAATCCTGCTCGGGCGCGTACATAAATGCACGTTCATTCCTGCTGTGCTATCTGAATCAAATAAACGACGAAATTCGCGCACTAAAAAGTTTCTGAATGCCCCACCCAGGATTGCTGAAACGAAGCGGTACTTTCAACATGTGGGAGTCTCTCTTCCCCGCCCCCTGGAGTTTATTATTGCGTCAGTGCTGGAGAATATGCGTGGTTGACGTGTCACTTGTCAACGTTTCTCTTTCCGGCGTCTCTTTTTTTCTCTCTCTCTCTCTTTCCCTGCCGACCGACAGGCGCCCCTCTGAGGATTTGGCACACCGCCGCGCGGGGGCAAAGAATAAAATAAATCGCATTCTGTTTGCTCACCCGGCCCGAAAGGAAT
This sequence comes from Notodromas monacha, assembly GCA_905338405.1. Classification (NCBI taxonomy): domain Eukaryota; kingdom Metazoa; phylum Arthropoda; class Ostracoda; order Podocopida; family Cyprididae; genus Notodromas; species Notodromas monacha. The sequence goes on along the minus strand of CAJPEX010006242.1, from coordinate 2,504 downwards.
ACAAAATGATTCGAGAGAAGTTTAACCCTTTCGAAAGACCGCATTTTTCCAGGACGATGAAGAGCATCATTGGTGAGTGATATTTAAAAAAAAATACGATGAGAAAAAAGAGCGGAAATGAGAACAAAAAACAAACAAAATTCGAGCATGTCCTCGAGTATAAAGAGCTCAAACGAAGCTTCTGTCCTTCCTAAAAATGTCGCCTAAAATACTAATTTACATAAAATAAAAATGAAAATTTCACGAAAATATTGTTTTCGAGTGCGATGAGGAAGACCCTATTCTTTAGGTGATTGAAAGCAACTTTCTTATTGTTCCAGTTCCACTCGTCCTTCGACAAAAAAATATTGATTACATTATATTTTTCTGCGCATTAAAATCGACGTCAGTGGGCATGAAACATTGATCATCTTAGATTTAGCAATGTACCATTGCATCATACGTGAACTTGAGCAATGAAAAACAATTCAACCGCAACAAAATGCAGCATTCTTCCATCATCCGGAGCAATATGAAATATGAAACAATTCCTTCCAATATCGTGCGTCATGATGGGGGGTGATATTCCCAGCCAAAAAGTTGATTACCCGTTACTGTATCTCGTCGTCCCCATGCAGGGCTGGGTGTATATGCGCGTAATTTTACGCAATTGTTGACAAACCGCCACACAAAGCAGCAAAGAACTCCAACAACTTTAACAACAAAGGAAGAAGGAAAAAAAAATTGTTTTGTGACGGAAGTGTGCAACACCACACAGGCCCCCCGCAGTCTCGGAGAGCTTTAATAAATCGATTCCATGGCGGATATGAATGACCCGAACGACTCTCCACATAGCATCCCTATGTACGAGATACTCAGCCAACCGTGATGTACAGTACACTACCGTACTTGGACTAAAGTACTGTGCTGTACTTTGCTCCGATGGAATAAGCAAAAGAACTATACGACACGTTGCCAATGGTGATGATGGAACATTTTTTCGATGCAATCTCGATAATGAAATCAGTACCAGAAACAGAAAAACACTAGAAAAAGTTTGGATGACAACAATCAGTTTCTGGGACAGGAAAACCCCCCAAAACATTTTTCGGGGCGGACATTTTTTTCTCATATGTGGCACGTTAATTGAGAAATGCTGAAAGAGGTAAAAATCATGTTCATCAGTCAGAATCTGTTCTCGATCGTTTCGAGATCATATTTAATAAATATAATACCCTTGTTCATTGAAGCAGATCAACTAAAATTAAAAGCTTATCGTTATACTGTACTCAGCCCAAAATAATTCCTTAAAATGTGATCTTTCACGCAGGGCAAATTAACTTTGAATGTGAAGATGTCCACATATATTACGTACAAGCATAGTAACGAAGATTTAATTTTGAGATTTATCGCGATTCGCTCTCTTTTTTATTTTATTTTGCTTTCTCACAGATTGCGCAACTTGACAAGCGATTGATTGACTATAGTCAGCTCACGTGTGCTTTGAAGCAAAAAACTATAAAATTCCACGCTTTGTGAGCATTTTCACATGCGACAGTGAATTAGTAAATCCCATCATCTCCACTGATCCGAAAGCATTCGCGAAATATCTACGTAGACTATGTCGTAATATCCACAAAAAAAGTTTTCTGATGGAGACTTTTGATCTCTTCGAAGATGAAATCGTTCAAATTGTTTTAAACCATCTAAGGAAATAATGATTACGAAATGGCATTTTACATTTCGTGGTACTGTACATTCTTCACCTATTATTCGAGAATATGATTTTTAAGTGCATATATATTGCAAAGCTTTTCTGCGTACTCTCAGAAAATGCGAGAGAATCACTCGTTAAAAAAAAACCGGTGATAGATGCAGAACATTCGTCAACGTTTTTCATTATTTCGTTTCTATTTGATCAAATTTCATTGCTTCATTCCAATTTATCCCTTTTCTTTTGGAAATACAGTAAAATCTCGTTACAACAAATACCGTTACAACACATTTTTCAATATAACAAACTTTTTTTCAAGTCCCGGCAGAAAGCCTATAGACTACATGTTATAAAAATCTCGATATAACAAACTGGGGAATTCCATTATAACAAACTTTTTTGACACCATTTTTTTCCCTTTTTGGTGGAAAAATTTGGTAAAATTCTTGAAATTTCTTTGTGTTATTTACCATTGAAGCCTGAATCAAAAGAGGCTTCAATGAAGGACCCAAATCTTTCAAAATCTCTATGGGATCTAGCAAGGAGAGGGAGTTTTACCACCCTTCCATGAAACCACTTCCTGGGAACACAGCAAAAATTGCAATGTAGAATTTTTTTTACCCCTGAAGGTTAATCCAACTGTGGTGCATCGACCACAAAGACGAATAAATTGGATGATAAATTAGGCTGAAAGGTAAAATTGATATGAATAAAACACGTACGCCGCCGGGGACTTGGCAGGGAGCCTTTCGGTGAGGTCTCCAAAAGAAAAGCGATTTGAGATATATTTCAGGACAAATAATCAACACTG
>CAJPEX010006240.1:0-10932 GCA_905338405.1 Notodromas monacha | reverse complement strand
ATTTCAACTTAGAGACGCTCTTGATGTTCCAATTACGTCCGCATCTCAGGGTCTCAGTGTATTGTAACATCTACCAAAAATAACAAAACAGCATCACACGCTTTTATTCTTGACGATTTTCAAGACCTTACAATATTTTAATATGCAACATGGCAGGATTTTTCAAGGTGAATTTAAGTGTGCATCGGTATCTTTCAGGAATGCTCGCCGTACAAGGTACAGAACATGAGGAACGAATCATGTTATGACTCAAAAACACGACTTCAACATCATGTTGGGTGAATCATCTCACAGCAAATACTGCAGTACGTTTTTCAAGGCACTTTCCCTATTGCAACACTCTTACAGGCAAATTATATATGCATGGCATTTGGGCAACACAAAGGCGCTTGAGGCTCTCATAATTTTAATATCCTTTGATGGCTGTGAGCATTTTCAGTGCAAATTTGCTACAAGTTGTCTTCTAGTGTATCATGCCAGACAGTCCGCCATAGAAACTTATAATGGTGGCACGAAGTAGGAAAGGGCCTCTTGCCGTGTTCAAATATTGTATGATTGCAACGCTTGCGCATCACGAAAGCCACCTATATTTCAGCTGCTTCCTGAATAAGATACATCTTGATTAATTAACCTTCTCATAAAAGGGCTCTGGAATCATTGATCCAATCCGACTTTGAGAACACGGTAATATTATATGAGAGGACGTATTATATGAGACATTTCCAGAGACATTCATTATCTTGCAGCTCACTTATACGGCAAACTACGGCTACGGTCTGTTTAGAAGATGGTTTTCAACGATGGGCAAAAAACAACCCAGCGGATGACCTTGACCATTAATTATGATGGGTTATTGCAAGAAGAATCGCGTATATTCAGCAATGCAATAAAAACAATGAGACGCATTGTTTCGATAATGATCTATTGAAAATATGGGCTCAGATCACCCACCGAGATTTCTATCATTTATTGGTATCCTTTAATTTGGGATTTGGAACTCATTCATAAATGAACCACGAGGGGCAACACATTAAAAAAATCTTCTGTTGTGTCATCCAATCGAGCAAAGTGGCCGTAAAAATCTTCGCACATGCTGCAGGTCGTCGAGATTCCCAAAATACTGTACAGTACTGTAAACTCGAATTCTGCCACGAACTGTGCGTGCAACACACAGCTCGATGCGGAAGATACTTGCACGTCGCATGTCAGTATATGTTATGTAGATGTCGCTACAAGACCAGCAGCGTCCGCACGCCGCTTCCAATTCATTTGTACAGTACTGTACCATGTTTAGCACACTAGAAATGTTGTCCAGGGAGACACATAACATATGTTAAAAAAGAAAGTGGAGATTCTTCAATCTCCTTAAAAAAAAAGAATTACGGGTCGATGGTAACCCAATACTCATCCTGCACTTGATCACTTATGCTGTGATGCTGTCTCATGTAGTCATGCGTCAAAATTAAAATCTATACTGTACATTCTTAAAATCCTGGAATATTTCCCAGTGTCTCGAAATTCACTCAAAATGAGCCAACGTTTTGATTAGATTGCCTGTTTTTTTGAATATGCAATCACATTCACACTTAGTTTTTGTCTCCGGAAACAAATCCCTGAACCTCATTTATGTGCAAGAAGTATTGTACCATAAACGCTTCAAGAGTAAATCAACAGTTCATCAATTATGCAGCATGTCAAGAAATTCGTGCAAATTTTCTCTTTTTTTTCAAGGCAACCATGAAATGATGTAATATTTTTGTTTGTCACAGAAATTTTAATTTTATTTTTAAAGCTCTTTTGATCGGTTTTCTTTTATTTCAAAAAAGAATAAAATTTAGAAATTTAAATTCCCCATGGTTCAGTAGACAACCTGGAAGTAATTTCTATATTTTCAGGGAAATTAAAATTTTGAAGCATACACCATGGACCTAAAGAACGTTTTTTTTTAGATACTCACTTCCTCCTGTATAATAGTGCGCATGCAAATGTTTAAAGTATAATCTTGGCCATTTTCCTAGAAAATGAATCAACATTTTCAGTTTTTTTTTCAACTAAGAAAGCGAGATATTTCTACAACCCCTCAGAGGATAAATTTCCTGAAATTAGGAATTTGTACTTGATTTCTTCATTTGGTGCTAACGTACTAAAACATGATAAAAGCAGCACATTTCAACATTTTCTTTTTTCAAATTTGAGACCTATCCTGCAAAACTGATTGATGATTAACTCTCTCTCTCTCAAAATCATACGAAGGATGGAGGAACGAATTGTGAAAGAAGATTTCGGTGATGAGGAGTTGTTCACACCTTGAAAGAAATTCTATCGTTGAAAAACTGGTCTTGTTATTCAGATGCAATCTGATTTCTAAAAATCAAAACCTAAGACTCACACAAGAGAAGAATCATGTCTGCCTGGAACCAGAATGGAAACTCAGCTGTGGAGTTTCCACTTACTTCTTTGTTTTTTGTTGTTGCTGTTTTCTTTTAATTCTCTCCGTGACTTCCTTCCTTCCTGATGTCCATTCCTTGAACAACAGCAAGGGAAGTTGTCGCATTCTTAGTCATACTCCGATTTATTTTTATTTTACTTACATTTAATTTTTTTATTTTATGATGATCACTTTCCCCCTGAGAACTCAGACAGGAGAATACACCTCGCCGGAGGGCAGAAAACACACATTCTCCCTCATTTTCATGGCGTTCTCTTGTCGGCATGTCTTCATGAACGACAAACAAATGCTGGGACGATGTAGAAAGAGAGGAAAAAAAAAATGACCTTAAGGCAAAAATTGACTTGGCCCTCGGTCACGATTTTCATTTCAGAATGAGTCCCAAAGTGAAATTTCTTAGGTCTTAATAAAAAAACTGATGGGTGATTTGATGACAGATTATTTGAAAAATGGCAAGTAAAAAAAACAAAACGGGCAGAGAAATGAAATGTACTGTATTTTTTGTCAAAGCATCAAATCAATGTACAGTACTGTACTGTACTGCACTTGCATCAAGAAGGAATGAGCACTTCGCGGCCCGGCGGCGCTAGATGTCGCCGCCAACGAAAACGGCCCAGGCCGTCGCCTTCTGTCAGCTGCTGGTTTTACTCCCTGCCTAATGAATGACCAATTAACCGGATTACCGGATTATTGATTACTCCCAAAATGTGGTAATTGGGCAATCCGGTTATTTCCAAAGTACTAGCAGAGAAATTAGCTCAGAATCGCCACGAGCCTTTATGATGTGAGGAGAAGGGATGGTTCGTGTGTATTGGTGTGTACGACTGCAGGAGATGATACTTCAGCAAAAACCACGTTTTTCTCATTTTCCCACTTTTGGACTTGCCATTTCTCAAGCTACTTCGGTCATCAAGTTAACCTTCATGATCCTTATTTTGCCCTTTATTAAGACCACGAGAATCTCAACTGATGCAACTCGATGTTCATTCTGGAATAAATAAAAATTCGTGATGAAAGGCCGAGTCAGTTTTCACCGGCAATTCATTACTTTCAGTGTTTTTTTCTCAACATCTACATTGTTCCAGCATTTGTTCATGTCCTTCAGCCGCATGAAGACACGAGGACGAGAGAACATCATGAAAATGAGAGAGAATGTGTTGTTTTTTTTCCCTCAGGCGAGGTGTGTTCTCCTGCCCGAGTTCTCACGGGGAAAGTGATCATCGTAAAAAAGAAATAAGAACTTTATGTTTCCCCAAGAATGCGACAACTTCCCTTGCTTGTTGTCCAGCAAGGAATGGACGTCCGGAAGGAAGGAAGTCACGAAGAAAATATTCAGACGAAAAGAAAAAAGACAACAAAGAAGAAAGTGGAAACGCCTCATTGTAAGCTTATTATGTGAAAACTTGAAATTAAAAGAAAATTATGCATGTTCCAGCGTTTATTTGCGTAATTTTCCACGCGTACATTTTTAAAATATTTTATTTGTCCGCATCACGAATCAATGTCCAGTTTTGCAGATGCTTGCCAATAAATATGTGTGTGTAGGGCAGTCGGTGAGAAAAGTGCAAAGATGCCCTGAAGAAACCATCCGCGTTTCCGTGTGATCATATCTTGAAATATGACAAATTCAAGGAACGTTTGTCTGAAAAAAGCAACATGGGCCTCAATCATGTTGCTACTGATCTCAGGAAACTCAAGTGACGCTAGGAAATCTTTATTTGACGATTTCGAATCGTCTCCACTCGAAGAAGCCTCATTTGCGACCCTCGCGGCCAAAATGTCTAGGGACGACACAAAACAGGCTTTCGGTTCAGATTATGCCGACACTTTTCCGTCCAGAGAACAAACCGAATCTGCAGTTTTCAAGATTCGAACAACAGGGGATGAAACTTTGAGTAAAAGTTTAAAATCCACAACGACCGGCAGCAGTCTATTCGACGCCCGAACAGATGAAGCTCATAAACTATCCCAATTTGGTGAGTTGAAAATAATTTCTACTCGTGAGTCGTGACACCCACATTTAAAATTTCGTACAGACATCGACATTCCGAAAATTTGTTTTCGATGTTTCTGGGTTTCTCCGGATTTAAGCATTCTTTCTTTTTTCTCTGGAAAAAACTTTGTTAGCTTTTCTGAACGAGGTTTCCCAGTAAATACATACCGTGTGTAACCAGCCTAAATCTTTGACATCCTAGTATGAAAAACTCTTAAACGACACGAATGAAACACGACGGGTCTTGGTAAAAAAAATGACTTTCGAGAGAAAAATGAATTTACTCCTAGCTATGGAGGCAAATTTGAAGTAAGTCTGGACAGAAGTCCGAAAATGATTGTCAGGTTCTACCGAGAATTGTTCCAAAGCAATTGCCAGTTTGTGGAACAATCAGAAAATCCCTTTCAATAAGCAAAATCCTTTTTTTTTCTCGTCAGGGCAAAATTAAAATTTGCAAAGGCTTGACACTATATGCTGGTACTCCTCCTTATTGCAAAAATACGTTCAAAGAAGTATCGTGCTGTGACTGATTTTACAAATAAGTAAAAAATGTGAAGTTTGAGTAATAAGGGGGAAAACACAGGAAGTGTCTTTTTATGGATCTTGACAAATTTCTGGAGGAGAAAAATATGGCAATTGCTGCTCGATAAATTCTGGTTTTAAAAATTGTTGGCAGAAATCTAGAAATAGGTAGTGTTTGTATCGCCAAACTTCAAATCGCCAAATCTTAATTGCTCAACCATATCCATAACCTATAGTTTTTTGAATCGCGAAATTTTCCTTCGTTTTCTTCCAGCTGTGAATGTCAACTCAGATGTGCAATTAATACTCTAAAGAAAATTAGGACTTTAATTGATTTTCTTTTCTTAAAAAAAAAAAATCCGGTATAGCATAATTTTTTTTCCATTTCAGGATTTTCGCTGGACAAAAATGCGGATCATGCCTCATTTTCTACTTTCCCGTCCTCAGAAAATCATAAAACCTACAAAAAGCCTTCCCGAAAATCATCAAGTCAGACAAAGTCTTCTTTGTTCGACTCCAGTGCATCAGCATCATCAACCATCACTCGTTCGGTGTATGCAAATCCCAACTTTCCGTCAAAGGATCTATTCAGGTCCTCGTACTTTTCCGACCGAGATAAGTACGAGACCAAGGACCCTATGGAGTACTTAGTAACTGGGATTCCCCAGAGCCCGAGAAGAGATTTTTCCGTGGACTATTTTCTTGACGAAGGAGACGAACGACGAGAATTACAGTCTGGCACCTTTGATAAAGTTTATTACCAATATCCTCCACATGATGATGGACTTAAACTTGGTCAAAAGCCACGCAAAATCCCGAATTTCAAGGCTTGGGATGGAGACCGGTGAGTGCTTTCAAGTTTCGAATTTTAAAATGCAATTTCCGGATGTTTTATAAATTTCAAAATTTCTCGGGCTTTCGAACCTTTTTTCATCCAAGGCATAGCAGTATTTGAAAACTGATATAAAAGCTATCTTCATAATTTCGGATGCACACAAGAACAAGGAGTATTTCAGCATTTAATCTCGAAATGTTGGCCAAAGGAATCGAAAACAATTCAAATAAGACCAAGGCTGCAGGCATCATCAGTGAAACAACAAAAGTTTGGGGCAGTATTTATGTGCAACTCAAATAATACTGATGTTCTGTTGAGTCCCAAATGCAGAAATGTTTCAGGATCCAGCCACAAACAAAACTTGTTACATCTCAAGGACAGTGAACCTTGCCAATATCCTGTTTTTGCAAGACTCACTGAGCCTCACCCAAGGCCAAGAAGAATTCATAACTTCTTCAATTTTCATTAATTGGCCAATCCTGAGCCAGGAAGAAATCACCTTATTTCTTCCTGACCCAGTCTGAGTATCTGGGTATAAACATTTTAATTTCTCTTTGAGAGGAGAAGTGTGTGGGAATCTAGTGTTAATGTGACTTTAACCTTTAAGTTATCTTATTAATTATTAATTCTCGTGAACCAGCCAACCAATGTTACAATTTATTCTGCAATTCCAAATAAATCTTTGAGAGGAGAAGTGTGTGGGAATCTAGTGTTAATGTGACTTTAACCTTTAAGTTATCTTATTAATTATTAATTCTCGTGAACCAGCCAACCAATGTTACAATTTATTCTGCAATTCCAAATAAATCATTTCACTGACAACCAAATGATGATCTGGGCAATGAAAATGAATTCCTCTGAAAAAGAGCTAGAGTCCTTTAAAAAAATTGCATTTTGATGGTTGCACAATTCAACTTCTCTGTCTGGGCTACAATGGACCCATGACAAGTTCTGCAGTGTGGCATGAAGTTGAAAAGAAGATTGAAAAGTTAATTTCAAGAAGATAAAAAGTATTTTGATGCTCTGATGGCGAATGAAAAATGGTGGCCATGTCTTCAAAAATACCAAATTATGCTACGTGTGAGAAATCGGATGAAATTTTATCTCTGCAGTTGAGGAAAAAGTTAGAACATTTTCGCAAAAATGTATTTCATCTAAAATATTGATTTCATTGCAGAGGGAAAGTTTCATTGGCTGACTATTTAACCGCGTTTACAAACTCAATCAACCTTCTCAAGAACGGGAGATTTTGCTTTAAATTTTGGTGTTGGCCATATTAATTCCAATAGGATCATGGACGGAACATCATTCAATTCAAAGCTAATTACGTGGACCCAAATTACATGGACGTAAGGGCGTTGACACAAGTATGTTGAGTAATTAACCTTGACTTTTAAAATACTGGACTAATAAAAAGGGAGTAAAATACTGTTTGAAGTTCAAAAATTAAACGCAAGAAACAAGCTATCGATTTCTTTTTGAAATATTAGCTCTGCAAATATTATTTTTGAATCACAGTTGTGATCTTCTGTTTTTTTTGTAGGAAAGATTCATTTCGGCTTATTATCGGTATGGAGAACTCGCTCAATCGCTGTGCCTCTCAAAAAATGCTTCCAGTGCGCGTTAGAAATGAAATAAATTCTCTTCAAATCATTTGTTTTTTCAGTAGTAAAATGAAATGAAGTCACGTCAATATTTCATCCAAAATGCTGGCAGTTGTTTGTACAATGCCGCGGTCCTTTCACGTATGCTCTGTGATATTCGAGCATGAATCATTCTGAAATGACCGAAGCCTCATATAAATCATATAATAAGCCTCATATATTTGGATTTCACTTTCTTTCGAGATTCCTGCGCGTCACAAGCCCTTCTGGTGGATTTATTTCCCGCATCTGCTTTATGGTCATTTTTCCCAATACCTCCTCGCAGATACGAGTACAAGGGCCAGCCGACAGTCGGAGAAGAAAGCGGGGAAAGTTCACCCGCATCTGATGATTTCCGAGGAAGTCAGTGGTCGGATTCTGGAAGGCAGTCACGTCGCCCCCAGCCCCCGATTGTGGCCAGCGTGAACAGGGATAAAGGAGCGGTGATTCACATCACATTGAATCAGATTCCAGCGAAGAAACCGGATAGACCGAGTGGGAAAAGCATCCCTTCGTCAGCGAAAGATGAAGCCGCTGCTCCACCAGCAGCGCCGCCAGCGACAACAGTTGCGCCGGCAGTGACACCTACTCCATCTTTTCAGGGATATCATGGAATGGCTGGTTCCGACATGATGATGATGGTGCGCGAATTACTATTTTTTCTTATTCATTGCAACAAAGCTGTAAACTCACAACAACGAACAGCTTTTAATTCTAAATAAAGCCCTTCTATTTTGCTGATTAGTATAATGAAGATTTGAAAATCCAGATATTTGCTTCTGTCGAACTGTCGTATATATATATACTGTATATACAATCTATGCAGCATATATTTTATTCAGATGAATTTGCATTCTATCACTCATGACAAATCTGATCGTACCACTTGTGGAATAAACTTCACGTACCCATTCTGAATTTCTGACTGAAAGCAACATTTTAAAAGTAATTCACTGATGTCTAGACACAAAACTTTAAATAGGTGTATATCGTTCCCCAAATAATGATTATCCTAAATTGCCTCCTCCTTTTAAAAGTGCTCATGCCGGACTAGTATATTCAAAAATAAATGAAATTCACGAATTATGAAAAGAACGTGAGCTTTGAATCTTTTCGGGGTACGTAAATTATTGTTATGCAGATTCTTTCACGATGAGGCAACCATTGTGAGACAGTTTAGAATATATTTGAGGAAAAGTTTGAGGATGTGGTGGAAAGGAACTTTGAAATTGTAAGGTTGGAAAAATTGAGAAACAACCCTACACACGCGAAAAAAACTGATAATGGGAAGAAATGGGAAAGGGATGGCATGTTTTCATGGTGAAAGCATAAAGAGTTTCAGGGTTCATTGAAAGACAACATGTCTTACTTTGGAGTGAATAAAATAATAATTCAAGGGAGTATAAATGTATAATATTGTTCATTTTCTGAATAGCGGCTTTTCTTGCTTACAGCTGAGTCACAGGCTTTGGTCACAGCAAATTGATGCAATAAAGTACCTATATTTGAACAAATTTAGTATTTTTAAACCCTTTGGAAACGAATTACTGTACCAAGGTAACACCTGCAACTCGTATACCTGACTACCCGAGTATCTCAATGATGCAGAAATTGAGAAAACCTTTTATTTTTCAACTTGATGTTTTGTATAACCTCATTTAGCTATATTATTTTTTATAGATTTGGTCTTACATCATACATTGTTCAGAAATATCTGTTTTAGAAAAATAATTTCCTTTGAACACATCTCGAGAGATCACCACTCTTGCATTACAGTACATCAATTAAATTTTCAGGCAATTCCAGTCTTCAGATGTGCGTATCTCTTTTTTTTCAGAATCCATTGATGTCTGGTTTCAGTCACATGATGGGGGGCTATGGTGCTGCTGGAAGTAATGGTGGATACCTCATTTTACCTCAGAACAGTCCCAAGGGTGGCCATTATCCAGTGCCACCATTGGTGATCCCAATTCCCCCATTTTACCAAGGACATAACCACATCCATTCAACAACAACTGCTGCAACCCCAACTACAGGCCCTCCATCAGCAATGGATACTGTTCCTTCAACAACTCCTGCTGATGACACACCATCAAGAGATGAACATTCTGTCATCTTGATTGGACCGTCAAAGGCAAAGGCGTCTTTGTCATTGGCTGGAAGAACCATAACTGGACACAGTCATGAAATTCACAGTCTGAAAGGGGATGCTTATGGAGACAACTTGAGGCCCAGGGAAAATTCCTCACCAGTACCCTCTGGAGGATATGGGTTTTCAAAAAGTGATATATTAGATTAGAGCTTCAAAGGTACTCAGAACCTTGAAAAGATTGTGATACATTTCAGAGTTGAGTCATGATGAAGACTATGAGGGGAAATATACCAGGATCAAGCCCCCCACAAAACGCATCAGAATGTACTTGAATGGAGAGGATGTTCAGAAAATGCTACATTCGTATGGGAATCATTCGAAACATTTGCCATTGGAAGCTGCTGCAACAGTTGAAGGACCAACTATTCTGATCAGGCACAATTCCAAAACAAGTGCGCCTCAAAGGTGAATATATTTCCATCAGAATTTAAATATAAACCCATGGAAAGCGTACAACTTGAATGAATGAATGAATGAACAGAAAACTTTATTTGCCGCTTTTCAGCGTTCACAAGGCACAACCAAAACTACAACTTAATACAACTTAATAATCGAATCTGGGTAAAACAAATCATTGCAGAAATTTCTGGCATACAAGAATGTGTCAGGCAACTGCTGAATTTTCAAAAAATGTTCAGCTTTCAGCAGCGTGCAGTTTTTTCTTTTACTCACGAGAAAAAAGTTCACAGGTTGCTATTGTACAATAAGAACATGTGGTCAAACATTTTTCCCGAATGAAACTTTGCTGTTGTTGAGACACCTTTTGTGCTATATTCCAAGGGACAACTTTGTTATTTCGCTTAAAATTGTTCTGATTTGGCCAGAGAAATCATTTTAATTTTCAGAAGCTAACCTCTAATTAGAAAAAAAAATTACCGCTATCTCATTGCTGCAAAATCTTGTTGCAATGAATCTTACTAAGCCAAAAATGTTCCTCAAAATAAATGATTTTTGTCCCGTCCCACTAGTAGCAAAAATTTTATTTGGATTTCTTTTTACAATTCGATTTTTTAATCGTAACGAAGGCTTTTCCTGATTCCCGTGGCGCTTTGTTGTTACAAGATTTTATTTTCTAACACATTTTTCTCACAAAAAAAATTTTTAGGACCCTGGGAAGTTTGTTTCAGCAAGATCTTATCGCTCCTGTCGTGTCTTTCATTAAAATTCCAGGCCAGTTTCCAGAGATATTCCACAAATGCCAGCATACCGGTCAGCTCCAAATTCAGATGATTCTGGAGAATCTATGGACACCTGGAGACCCGTGGGTCCTCCAGGTACACCTTCCACCACAAGCTCTGATGCTTCCAGCAATACTCAGACGTTTACTGTCCCAAGCAA
>CAJPEX010006239.1:0-13317 GCA_905338405.1 Notodromas monacha | reverse complement strand
ACATTTTTAATGTTTCTTCAAACTGCAAGTGCGACTGAAAAAGTAAGATTGAAAACGAGACCAATGGCGAATAATGCTGTGATCGTCTAATTTCTTGTTCAAGTCACCCGTGCGGTGCATCTGCATACCAGTTCCAATCGACCAACCCTATACATCTCAGATTATCTCCGTTGTGAATTTTTATGCAAGTAAGGTGATTAACTTTATTGGGGTGCATAATTTCCATGCATGAGCCAATTGCTTTTATATTCCTGCAATTGGAAGAAAAGAGGGTTGGTACGTATTCATGGACAAGCAAGTTTCCCACGAAACTGAGCACTCCCTCCTTCTACTTCTCAAGTGGAAGCAGATGCTTAGAATTATGTTCTCGTATAATTTTTTTTGCATACAAGGTAGGCAATGTTCAGGAAGTGGATATGGGGATAGAACCTGAGTGACGTGGCTTTTTAATCAGGATACGTTTGGTTTCCTTGGTTGTGATATGTTTGGTGAGATTGGATAGGAGAGAGTGATGTTAAATAAAACCCACGCATCAGGTTAATTCATTTAAATGCAGGGTTATTTGTTGGCGTAATCAGACTATCCTTGATTCGTCAGCATGTAGAAAAATTACGGTTTTCGTTTCCCGGCCGTCGAATTTTTTGTTGCATGTCATGGTTATTAAAAAAGAACCATATAAAACCGCGAAGACGGGCTTTAGATTTTTCTTCCGCGTAAGAGTTCTTTTAAAGCTTTTTCTTGGTGATATATATTGCAGCTGCACGCCTAAGCAATTAAAAGCCATCTAATGACAAATGCGTCTAGTTTGTGTTGGACTTATCATGCATGTGATCTAGCACTGACAACGAGCTTTTTTCGTTTTATGCAAGTACCGTAGCAGTCAAACTCATTAATTCGTGATGAATGAATTGCGTAAATGAATAAAAAAAAATCATTGGGAATGAGGTATCTAATGCCCTGCCAAAAATGAAGCTAATTACTGATTGATCGTTTCTTCTCACGTGAATTGTGTTTCAATCATCGATACTTTCTCAGGAGCTTGGCCTACGTGAACCCGAAGACACTGGCGCCAACGTCGGCTATTATATTTACGGGCTTGATTTCCATGGCGATGTCGTTGCTTTTCCGGATCACAGACATGATAAAGCTGACGAACGCGGGTTGCCTTCTTACCTACATAATCGTCAGCGGGTCACTGATCATCCTTCGATACGATCCGCCGCCGTTCTTAACCCGCGCCCGGTTTGCCATCAACGGAGCCTCGAGCCTTGATAACAGCAAAGACAGCGAATGCTTGTGGCATGACGAGGTGAGTTCTTCAGTTTTCGGAAACCGCAGTGCGAGCCTCGGGAAAAGTTTTCTCATTACAACTCTTCAAGAGGACCGGATAACCCCTGAGAAGCTTGCGCTGTGGAAGACCTATCACTTTGACCTTTCTACTCTTGTTGCCCTTGAAGCCCGACGAAGGGTAGTTTCCGGCGGCTATCAACAAATCGTATTTTAAACTAATGATTTAGTCTTTCTAAAAATGGCCTCAATCTCCGGAAAAATGTCTCTCGAGATTTGAACTTTCCAACTCCACGTTCGCGAAGAAATGTTGCAATGTTGCAATCTGTTCGCTAGACCTTTTCACGGGACTTTCCGAACTATTACCTCTTTTTCAAAACTTGCTCCCTCAAATCATTCATAAAATCATATCTGATTCTATTCAACGGATCAAGCCAAAAAATGTCGACCGATCTTGAAACATCAATATTAAAAAAACTCTGATTGCTTTAAATTTGAACTTGGCCGTTATAATGAAAGTCAAACCAATGGGATCGCATTTGTTTCATTTTCATCTGTCCCACCTAGTTTATATTGTAATTGAAAAACACTCCTCTTATGACATTGTCAAACACTTCCGTTACTTCGAAAACTGCTTCATGTAGAAAGCGAATAATGCTGCATGGATTTTAAAATTGTTTTTGATTTTGAAAATCATGCTTAAAAAAGCAAAACCAATTTTCTGGAATTTTATTTTTTTATTTGCTCAAGATGAAAGAAAGAAGCGTTCCTGTTTAAAGTCGAAGATGATCAGTTTAATTTTAAAAAAAATCAACGGTCTTCAAAAATTGAATACTCATATGTAATAAATTTTACATGCAATAAGCTTTTGTTCGAAGGGGTTTAGAAGGGAAGACCAAATAAGCAATGCATTGTCTTGAATTACTCCTTTCTTGAAAAAAAAAACAGTAGGGACCCCAACATATATGCGGACGATTTGACTTATAGACACTTCGAGCTTAAAAAATCTGCCCTACATCAGCGGAAAAATGTATCGAGATATGGACACTTACCCCAAATTTCAGGGGAAAATATTATTCCTTAAAATTTTGATATCAATTGAAACAATTGAGTTACTGTCGTGGACATAGATTCAAAATAAATCTTATCGAGCTTTTCTTCTTAGTTTTTACCGTCAAATGTATGTGTGGTTTTGCCGTTGTGACTTCTGTTCATGCTGAAATGGCAGATTCTGCGTTTTTCTTCGTCTGCACAGTTTTTTTTGTAGAATTTCAAAGTCAAGATGAACGGGCTTTTCCCCATTTTTTGCCAAGCATGAGAACAATTGAAAATTTTCCCTTCAGAAAAATGAAATCCAACGCATGGGCGCAGTCTGATCTCGGGGTCTAACTGTATTTAAAAATCCACCCTGGGATTCATCTGGTAGCTCAAATCAAATGTGTGAAACCTGTGAATAATTTTTCGGTCAGTTTACGTCGAAGTCACTCCTCTGGATCCGTCATTGGGAGGACGTCTATACAGCGTGCTGCTCATGTCAAAGACGCGCTGCTCCTGGGAGTGCCCGACCTGGTTCGGGATGAGCACTCGAAACTCCTATCCGCCTGTGTAAACCAGGCTGACTTCAAAGCAGCAGTACCCGGTTTATTGCTTGGCTAAGTCGGCATCCTTTTGATTGAGGCGCAGGCTGTGTTTAATCAAAACGAGCTCACTGAAGATGTTGATTAAAAGCAATTTTCATCGGAAATGGATGCTGGCACCTTGTCCTTGTTCCTTGGAAGTTCTCGTGCCTGATGCTTTCACGTTTCCGATGATCAAAGCTCGAGTACTCTCATCTCGAAAACCGATCCCACACGGAAGTACAGACCTTTTCTGAGGTTTCTTTTGCACCTGAAGCTTTTCCTTGAAGATACAGTATCTGATTTTGAAAATTTCCCAGAAAAATCATAGTAATGTGCAATGCTGTATTCCGATAAGAATGTTATAGGTTTCAAAAATTGATTAATATGCCGGGATAAATAATGGTCTTGTGTGCTTCCAAGAAGAAGAAAAAAAGTAAACATACACCCCACCAGCAACAGAAAAATCCCGAAATACTGTTTAATGTGACCAACTTTTCGAGGACTGCGAAATACGGTTGATTATGAATTTTTGTAGATTTGTCTTTTTTTTCTAGGCATGGTTGTCTTATCGAACCATCTTTTGGACGTTCAGAACCTACCATTGACGACTTCAACTCAGAATACGTACTGATTTAAAACCAAATAATTTAAAACAAAATAAAAATATATTTCAAAACTTCCCGTCGCTGATTTTTCTGTCTCTATCCTTCTGGCCCCTCGTAAGCTCTTAGATTTAATGCGTTTTCGCGGGCGTCATCCACTTCCAGAGGAGGGCTCAGAAAATCTCGCGAAAACATTTTTACAGGTACTGTATTACCAGTGGTACGTCAACCCATGAATGAAAACCCCTGCATTGTCAGAACTGTAAGACGCATCGATGACCATTGAAAATGTTTTCGGCGTGCTTTGTTGCATCGAGCTAGGCGGGGAAAAAAGAAGATGATCGCGTTCCGACGAGATTTACAAGAGTCGATTGTTCAGGAGTGTATACACAGTATTTTCGTCCCAGTAAAACCTCGCTTTTGTCGAGGATGCTCAACATATGCCGTGTCGTGCGAGTTCGTATTTCCCTCGCTTGACGCTGAAAATGCCTATTGTGATGTTGTGAATGCGGATTCGGTTGTCTAACTCCACGCATTGCGCGTGTTCCTCGCGTGCAGCTGGCGAACCCTCCTGGAGCCTGTGGTCTGTGCCAAGGCTTGCAACTCCTGCTCAGGCCGTTCAAGCGTGGCTCCGTGATCTTGGCATGCCTCCTGGTGATTATTTTCGCGACGGCGGGGATCGGAACCGTCGTCAGGCTGCGTTACGACGACCTGGTGGAGCTGCACCATGGCGTCCTGGCGATCGTCGTGTGTCTCGGGCTGCTCATCATTCTGGGTACTTCCGCTTCCCGTGCTAGTGTATTAGTCGATGCTGAGTCCTGTAGTTGAGCCACGAAAGCGTCCAACACGTGAGCGAATCCCAACAGTCGATTTAGCACCGAAAAATTAAATTCGAAAAGAATGATGCCCAGTATATGTTTTTCTTGCGACACGCACACCGTCACTGCTCCGTCCGTCACACGTTTTGGAGCCACTGTATATACAATAATTGAATGGAACAGGTAGGGGAACAGTTGAATAGTAGGTACAATATCTCACGTTTCTGAACTGTATACAGTACTTATAATGTTTCCCAAATACAATACTGTATTTAATAATGCACGTATTTCGTTATTCATGTTCTGGACAAAGATCTCTTGTAGCACAACCCTGACAGCGTCCAACCCCCGAACGAATAACGAGGCTAATTTGCACCAAGATATCTACATTATTTGTAAAATAATCTGAACTGCTCAGCTCGTTTTGAAGCTCTATGGGAAAGATGCTGTTGAATTTTATTTTTTCTAAAGTACTGAGATAATTTCCGAGTTTCCCACGCGTTCCTTCTTCCTTTGTCATCCTTTCAATACATGCTAAGTTCATTAGATATTGGTTTACACCGACGGAAATTCATTTGGAAAATAATTACAGATTTTTTTACGCTTACTGTTGGCATGTTAGCGGCTCCATTCACCACAAGTTTTGGACCTTTAATAAAATGCAGTAGGCTGGGGAACGGTTGANTTCCCGTGCTAGTGTATTAGTCGATGCTGAGTCCTGTAGTTGAGCCACGAAAGCGTCCAACACGTGAGCGAATCCCAACAGTCGATTTAGCACCGAAAAATTAAATTCGAAAAGAATGATGCCCAGTATATGTTTTTCTTGCGACACGCACACCGTCACTGCTCCGTCCGTCACACGTTTTGGAGCCACTGTATATACAATAATTGAATGGAACAGGTAGGGGAACAGTTGAATAGTAGGTACAATATCTCACGTTTCTGAACTGTATACAGTACTTGTAATGTTTCCCAAATACAATACTGTATTTAATAATGCACGTATTTCGTTATTCATGTTCTGGACAAAGATCTCTTGTAGCACAGCCCTGACAGCGTCCAACCCCCGAACGAATAACGAGGGTAATTTGCACCAAGATATCTACATTATTTGTAAAATAATCTGAACTACTCAGCTCGTTTTGAAGCTCTATGGGAAAGATGCTGTTGAATTTTATTTTTTCTAAAGTACTGAGATAATTTCCGAGTTTCCCACGCGTTCCTTATTCCTTTATCATCCTTTGAATCGATGCTAAGTTCATTAGATATTGGTTAACACCGACGGAAATTCATTTGGAAAATAATTACAGATTTTTTTCCGCTTACTGTTGGCATGTTAGCGGCTCCATTCACCACAAGTTTTGGACCTTTAATAAAATGCAGTAGGCTGGGGAACGGTTGAAATTTCCCTTACCATGCTGAACTAGTTTGTTATTTTCCCACGTACTTTTTAATGCTCTGTAATTCGTTCTTTGGTCGGCGCTGTCCTGTAGTCAAGTCATGAAAACGTCCAACCCTTCAGAGTATCCCAACACTTGGGCTTAACGCCGAGCAATCCAATTAAAAATAATGATGTTTTTTTTTCATCGTGGGTAAACCGTGACTGCTCTGTCGCGTCACGAGGTTTGGTCCTGTGATCGACTGGAACAGGAAAAGGTTTAATTTTTTTAGAACATCCCTGGGCTAGATGCATTGTAGCATCGGTCCACAGTATACATCTCTCGCTAAATCCGTTCAATGGAAGTTTATGCGATGAAAAACTTTTATTTGTGTCAAGGATATAAAGAAGCTGGTCAGAGCCCCTTAGCATTTTGGTGAGATAATGAAGGCGAAAATTAAAAAAAGGCCAGATTTTCCAGGTCTCAAATTTTCGGAAAGGATAAATTTGAATCCAACGGGCTATTCACTGAACTACCGTTACTACTTTGATTCCCAGAAAAATATTAGCTCGATGAAATAAGTCGTGTCTCTAAAATGATCCTCGCCAATATTTATTAAATTAATTTTGTGAGTTAGGCCTCTAATAAATAAATAAATAAATAAATAAATACATATATATATATATATATATATATATATATATATATATGTGTGTGTGTTCATTATATTACTAAACACAAAACATTGGGCTCCTTTGTGCTGCAGGAAATGGATGCACCAGGAACACTGTCTAAATTCAGAAGCTACGTAAAGTAACTCTAGCAACTTCGCAATATGTGCGAATAAAAAAAATTCCCAAGTTAACTGCTGAGAAATTTCTCTCAACACGTGGCTTGATAAATTTCCTGTTGAAGATTATTTCTAGGCACCTGGTCAGAGTTTGATTTTGACTACAGTGTTTAGAACACATTCGATTATTTAAAACTTCCAAATGTGAAAATTGGACTCCTAGAAAATGCTCTAAAAATTAGCCCGGTGCATACAAAATACAATATACTGTAACATGAATTGAGTTGCCTCGATTGAGATTCTCAGCGCGCATAGTTTCTGATGTAACTTTGAGATTTTAAAATCCGTCCGAAATTTATCGGTTCACATCATAGATCGTCATGTTTTAATACAGTAAACCCCAATTCTAAGATTCTCGACTTTTTCACTTTGAGGAGTGCTTTTCAAATTCAATTGCCGAACAATCCCTAAAATCGATTTTCACGCATGAAGTCCCCCTAAAAAATGTTAACTTTACTCCGAAGAATTAAAACCTCATGTTTTTGTTTCGTTTACCTCGAGCTACAGATATGTGCAACTCCTCGCATATTATTTCAGTGTCCTATTTCTTCGTGATAAGTACATTAAAATACGATTTTCTTTCCTTTTTTGTACTGTATCCGCCGATGCACTCTTCGGAAGTGCTGCAGAGTCCAGATTGAGAACCTCTCCCTCGCCGCACATTTTGGATGAATTATTAGCATCAGACGCGTCTTCTTTCTTGGCAAACACGATAGTAGAGATCAAACGTGTTTCCCAGCGAGGCGGATAATGATTGACTTCAGGTTTAATGTCGACTTGGTACACTGGCGCCTCGCTTCCGGACCCCTCGCGACTTGCATCATTCGCTTTTCTCGTCGCTCGCAGGGACACTGGTGATCTGCAGCTACGACCAGCGGCCGCTGCCGTCCAGCTTCCACGTCCCGGGAGTCCCAGTCATGCCCATCATCAGTATCATTTGCTACGTGGCGCTGCTAATGACCCTCGACGCCGTTGCCTGGGCTCTTTTCGGTGTCACGACGTTGATTGGTGAGTATGTGACAATGCTGCTTCCGGGACTCTTTTTTTTACGGCTGTGCTCCGAATGAAGAGAGAGAGAGGTTTGTCCTGGACTTCTTGATGTTTTCGCAAGCTTTCGAAGTAACTGGTACATTTTCCGCGTCATCAAGAAGCGCCAGCAGATTCTGGGAGCGTTAAAAGCATCTTCCCGGGTCCTCGGAGTTTTTTATTTTATTTATTTTAATGGACTTCGTTGCACTTGCTCATTTTTTCTGGTACCTGCGCCCGGTTAGAAACTTCCGTGTGTTCCCATGCAAGGCCGTTGATGGCATCTGGCCGCAAATCTTGTACAGTATTCATCCGGGGGCAATCACGAACCATTAATGTCAACCGAGGGATAGAACCTGGACTAAATCTTCGATGAACACCCTTTACGACTAACTGTTGCGTTAAAAAAATTGAGCATTAATTAATTGAGGGGTATCTCCTGACTTTATCTTCGAAGGTTAACGCGCATCAACTCTCATTTTACTACTGGATTTTAATTTAACTCGAAGACTGTGATATTGTTGGATCAACTCCCACGCATTTACAGCATCGCTTCCGGTCTTGTTTGAATGTTCAACTTTCGTTTTGCATTGAAGATTAGACTGCGTATTTTAAAATTAGTTTTCGACATTCGTGTGTCCCTGAAAGGCTTGCCTCGGGATTTTCGTGTGCTCTAGCAGCTGCGTGAATCCTAGGAGCCATCGTTTTCAGTTTGGTCTTGAAAGAAACCTGGGTTAGTTTTTTCCGGAAATTTGAATTTGCCGTTTTTGAATAAAAAACCGGCCTCTTTCCCATACGACTTTCTGTCCTCCAAGTTTAAGAAAAAAATTTCATGGTAGCAGATGACCTATACGTTTTGAGGCTAACCAGAGCAGGGTTTTACGATCATGAAAAAGCTTTGAATTAAATTACGTCATCATCACTCAGTGCTGTTCAGCCTTAACGTCACTCTTAACATTCACTCGAGCAATTTCTATGCATCCGTTGCATTTTCAGTGTATCCTTTGCACTGAGAAACACTGACATCAAAATCGAAAGTATGGCATTATGTCTTCCATTCGAAACAGTCACAAGACCTGGGAAATTGCCACACACAGAAATGGATGAGGTACTTAGCGCACAATTCACCAATAAGTTTTTTGGAATTCTAGTACCTTCAGGATCAACCCTCTGATTTTTTGGTGAAAGATGTAGGGCATAACCTCTCTTGCTCGAGGAAAATCTTATGGATCAAATGCAAATGATTGTCTCTACTTTTGGCAGGTATGCTGATGTACTTCTGCTACGGGTTGACACACGGATCCGACGCAGACATCGGCGAGAGGTTTGAACGGGCCAGTCTAAGAGGCGAAGGGGAAACGCGGTCGATATCCTTGTGCTATGACTGAGGTCGGCTACGAAATCCCGCTCAATCGTCAGCAAAAAAAAAAAAAAAGAAAGAAAGAAAAAAAGGCTCTGCTAACGCGGGTGTGGACTGCTGCGGAGAACGCTTGGGGGAGAATTCGAGGCCTTGGTGATTGCCTTGTTTTGTGTTCCGGGGGGCTTCTTCCGTTCATTTTTCATTGTTTCACCCTTTGTGGTTCTTCCACTTTTTCGCCCTCTCGGGACTGACTTCGATGTCGAAAACAAGCCGCGATCGTGAGATCGCTCGTTATTACCGTATTCACTTGTGTACCACACGCACTTTTTCTTACGGAATTCTGAATGAAAATTCCAGATGCGTGTCGTACACGAGTACAAGAATGGGTGCGTGTTTTTCCAGATATCTGTGACAAAAATTTGGGTGCGCGTCAGACAAGTGACCCATCAGGTGGACTCATGCAATACTGTACAGGGAATTTCGAAATGCCTCTTTAAAATATGCTTCAGATGAGCACTGTTAAGTTGGAAGCTGAATTAAGAATAAAACGATGACGTTTAAATTTGGGTTTAAAGTTAACCTTTTGGCATTCATAATTAAATTTAATTTTGCTGTTGGCGAAAGTAAAATAAAATATACATGCTGTTGATGCATCGAACCTGACACGCACACATTTTGCGCATATACATTTTGGCATCAAGAAAAATGATGCGCGTCTTTCATATCGATTATTTCTTCGATTACTTTTCTTCCCAAAAAGTGGGCAACACGCCGTATGCAGGAGCAAGTGGTACGGGAGTGAATTTGGTACTCCAGAAGTTCCTCGTGGATGCATAAATTTTTTTTGGATTGGATCACCATGGGACATTCTCAATGCGCAATTTTGAGCCATGGTATACTTTTTTGAGCCAGAGTTGGAACCGATTTATTTTGAGTCGCGCTTGACTTGACGCAGGAGCTTGTGAATGAGACGCCCTCACTGATTTGTGAAGAAAACTTGCGTATTCATTTTATACATGATTCCCTCACATTCTGCCGTATTCGTAATAACGCAGGTATGCCTCCAGGGTAGAACCCGTCATATTCCAGGATGTCGACGTTGCAACTTCAGCTGGAACTTGGTAACGTGAGACATTGTCCAGGAATGTGCAACTGCGAGATTCCTATTTAATGCATGCGGAAATCGAAAGGTTTTATGAGAGATGATTTCAAATAAGACTGACTTGAACTGTGCATGACGATACGACGAATGGGGAAGGAGACGCCCGATGACTCGCCAATAAACTCTTGTGCATTCCTTTTCTCTCCACAGTACTGTGCATTGCAATTTTATTCTGTCTCATAGTGTGATATTATTGACATGCTTCCTAGGTAAAATTCTTCATATTCAGCACAATCAATATCGCCGCTTCTTTTGGAACCCTCGAATGTGACATTCGTGCATTTTTCAGTGAGTTCGAAGTATGATACTCATTACCTTCGAGCGGGAAAAGTTTTTTTTTTCAGAAATTAAAATGTTGCGGCTTGATGGAAATAAGAAGCGCAGAAATTGTTCAAGTACAGTAAATCATCTTGAATGCATTGCATGCATAACAGTAGGACTAAACCTTGCGTTCGGTTCAAGATCAACGAACTTTCATGGTTGATGTCATCACCGGTTGATGAAATTAGTCTCGGAGAGATCTTATCTCTGAAGAAGCCTTTCATCTTGCGCGGACAACTAATTGACGCGCGGGTCACAGGAAGAAAAGGCCCACAAATGATGCCCCAACCTTGATCAAGGGTTCACAAAAGCCCGTGGAGCAGGGTAAAAAATAAAATAAAAATACATTAGGCTTGCGCCAAGCCAAATACGAACATGTCTGCAGATTGTGTTGATCACGCGCAGATGTACGATGCAAGGCGAAGCCACTGTGTCAGTGGGGCGAAGATCGGAAGCAGGGTTTCATATCCAATAGTTGGAAAGCTTCAAGCTAAAAATAAAATGATCTTAGCATTGAATGCCACCGAACATGGATAAACCCTTCCATTTTGATGAACGCCATCTCGTGGCGTTCATCATTCTGCTATGATTTGGAGATTTCTCAAAATGCGAAGAATCCCGACTTTCATGACTCGTTAAGCCAGTTTTGTAATCAATGCTTTCAAAATTACGGTCTGCAGAATAAAAATTACAATGCCTGATCCTCACGGTTATTGAATTTGCTATAGCACTATTTCCAACCCCCATTTTAAATGCAGAACACCATACTGAAACTAAACCCTGGTCAGCTATCATTTTCTTGAAACGTTTTCCGAAGAAAGATACCATCCTTCTAATTGAAGTTAAAACATTTTTCAAAATAAAATCTTATTTCGAATATCCTGCTGTCTAATCATTTGTGTCACTTCTTTCCCTCGTTGACAATTCTACTGAAAATACTCACCGTTCGCTCATCGACTGACTGATCCTTAATTCGTTAATACTGTGATTGATTTTCTAGAATTTTTAAACATGAGAATAATACTGTATATCGTGAAAAAAAACTGATCCCATTTTTGGACAAATTTATTATTTAATGACCAGTCTCACCTCCAGTGAAACGCATGAGTCGTCGTTCATTCTTCACAACCTTTATTCAAGGCTATGAAAAGCAATTTCAGGTTCTCTTGTCTCCGTGGAAAGCGCATGCGGAGCATAGGTCGAGAACTGCATGCTGCTCAACGAAAAACTTGAGACGTACATCTGAACATTTCAGCCCATTTGTTTACTGCTCATTCGTTTCATGATCTCGAAAATGCCACGAGACGGAGTGCAATCCGGATAAGCAGAAATGAAATCGTAATGAAATTAGGGAATCACCCCGAGACTCCGGGCGCCACTGAGGAATTCCCCGCGCGACACATAGGCCGACACCATGACCCGTCGACCGGTGAAAGCTTGCCGAGCGTGCAGCACACGGAAATTGTCGAAAAGCACGAGGGAACCCGAGCCCAATTTGAACCAATTATCCTTCTCGTGCTCTTCAATTATCTCTCCCAGTTTCTGGTAGTGAGCGTAAAATTCAGCCGCCATGTCTGGGGGAAGGTTCGACATCGGCGCCCTGTCGTAGACGTTGTATCTGGACCGGAAATAAAATTATCAATCCCTCATATTGCAGTGGCGGAATGAGTGTGTGCAGTACACGACTCTAACCTTATCTGCACAAAGTCTCCTGTTGTCGGATCACTTTTGAGCACGTAATCAGTGCTATGGAAATGATGACGTCGGTTTTCCCTTTCCTCGCGGAACTCGCTCGGGATTGCGTGCTTCGAAAAGAAGTCAAAACCGTCGGGGCAGATTGCCTTGAATTGATTGATAACTGTCAACCCATCAACTAGAGAATTCTCGCCTCCAGTGCCATCGTGGCTGTAGCAAGCGAGACCCAGTAGCCTGTAATCAGAAACCATTAACGTTTCCCAGCGAATAACGACAAATGTTGTCTTATCAGCTTTAAACAAATTATTAACTAAAGTAAAGAGTGTTGGAGCTTATTCCATGATCATGTCTTATTCTTGGAGAAATACGAATGTCAGAAGGCTTTTCGACCAGCAGTGTAACATGTACACATGTACCTGCCAGTTAGTATGCAGGATTATCCTGGTGTCAAATACTATGCTTAAATCCTTATTCCACGTGCCCATTAATTTTGAAACAAACAGAATAAGCTTAGACAGAATGTGCCGTATTCTAGAGCACGGTTCCCGAACCTGTGGTCCGCGGACCGGCGCCGGTCCGCGGGGAATTTCTCCAGCATAATGACTTCATCAAAAGAAACAATGAAGTCTGTTTATATATATATATATTATTTTTTTTTACAAAATTTCGGAGAGACAATGGCAGTCTAAATTACCGGATGGAAATAAAAGTTAGCTTTTCTCCAGTCCTAATACCACTTGAGAAAAAATTTCATTAGCTGAAATAAATTATTTTTATTTTTCATTCTGAGAATCTTCTCTTCAATTTTCTGAAGACATTCCACTCTAGCTGCTTCATTGGAGCTGAAATTAATTTTTAGAAAAAGCAGGAACTTTCAAAATAACTGCTATGAATTCTTTCAAGCAAAACTTGTTGAGTCTGCAACAATTTTATTAAATTTTGCAGTTTGTACAAAATTTTTGAAAATTTTGCGGCCCGCGAAAAAAAATAAAGGAATTTTTCCGGACCGTGGCCCCAAAAAATTGGAAAATACTGTTCTAGATCGAGGGCCCTGGGGACGCAAATCTTCGTGAAAAAGTCGGACATGTCGAATAGACTTGATAAAAAATACATTTTATAGTATAAGCCAGTAATACTTTAGACGAAGCCAGTAATATTTCAGACGTTAAGGAATGAAAAAAGTTGCCCCGTGTGAAAA
>CAJPEX010006237.1:0-13322 GCA_905338405.1 Notodromas monacha | reverse complement strand
CTTGGTTCTTTTATTCTCGACTCAGTCCTGTAATAGAAAGGACAACAAAATGATCAGTCCGCTCGCGATGCCAACACAAATACCAACAACCAACAACATTATCGCGATGAAACTTGAAACTCCTGCAACTACTTGGTTGTAAACTTGGTCTTG
Organism: Notodromas monacha; assembly: GCA_905338405.1. NCBI lineage: Eukaryota > Metazoa > Arthropoda > Ostracoda > Podocopida > Cyprididae > Notodromas > Notodromas monacha. The sequence goes on along the minus strand of CAJPEX010006237.1, from coordinate 13,169 downwards.
ATGTTCAAATGTTGTGTGATTTTGTGAAATGTCTGAGCTGTTAAAAGGATCCCCTGCTCCAACAATGGATTCCTTTGGAAAAGACACCTCATCAAGAATCCTTTTTGTGACCTGGAAAACAGGATTTTCACTGGAGATTCCCTCGAAAATGGGAACACTGCTGAAGACTGGAGCAACTGTTGTACGAACCACCTACGACACCTGTCCAGCCAATTTACAGCAACCTCCCTCAAGAGAAATGGAAGAAGCCTCCGCATCTCCAACACAATCCATGTCACCATCGAGGACAACCACCTACAGGAATCAACAGTGCACTATTCTCGAAGATTGAATGTTCGCAAAGGTTCACTTTCTTACCTTTATTTGGTTAAATGATGCACAATTTAAATTAAGTTCTGGACCAGTCAATTTAACAATTCCATCATACGCAGTAACTTGACGAACCCCTTCCTTGCATGAATCATAGCAAGTCCAGTTTTTGCCAATTAATGCGCAATTTTCAATTTGAGCATTCGAGATATATTTATTAAAAATAATACAAGCTGCTAAAATGAAAAATTTCCCTGCCAGCATTTTGTTTTCTTAACTTAATAAATTCAATACTCTTTTCGAAAACGCTGGGAAAAGTACGCACTACGTTTCTCTGCAAAAGTTGGAATCTGAATGGGAGCAATGGGAACAAAACTCACTTGAAAATCTGTACATGCAAATTCGCATGTACCTGTGAATGCGAAGGGATAACTTGTTGCACTTTTCTCACTTTGAGGATTGCTGCATTTAAATAGAGCAAAACATTGCCATACAGCAGCAAAGTTAAAATAAGAAAAAGCAAGCTTTTCCTTCTTTGTGCCAGGTGATTGTTGTCAGCTGGTTAAAAACGTGCTCTAACTTTCCTTTGCCCCTTGCCCCACTCATTAATGTGGATGGCCGCGCATGCGTGCGCAACTGAGTTTCCCTAGTTACCTGTCCTAATTGCAATTCTCCCCAGGCGGTCGACCGCCCCATAAATTTAACAAATACTGTGTTGCTGAATCCGTGTGTGTCTCCTTTCTTTGTCTGGCTGGATGGTCATCGCTGAGCAATGACCCTATACTGTCTGGTTTTACTAAAGTTGATAAAAGGCCATGCAAGGCCCAGTAAAGGGCAGTGGTAAACATACCCTCAGAGAGAACTGTATGCGCGTATATATAGGAGCTGAATAAATTCTTGTAAGTCAAACTTGCATGTGTTTATTATCATAAAAATTGTCTTGAGTACTTAAGGTACTCGGTCCAGGATCCACCTGGTAAAAGAGGTTTGAACCTTTGAAAAATAATTGTCGGCATATTTTGTGATCATCCTCTTAAAGGTTTTCAATACGAACTAAAATTTGTATTGATTGTAAAACCCACCGTGTTCAACAACAACACTTCTCTTTCTTGTTAATTGGTCACTTGTGTTTGCTCTTTGTCCTGCTGCTGACAGGGGCTTGTTTAGCAGCTTGTTGTCTGGTCCTTCCTCTGAGGATTGCTGCTGGATCAAGTCCTTGTAGAGCTCTTGGTTTTCTGGCTTTTGGTTTAGTTTTGGGAGTTGCTCCTGTTGGAGGACGGAGGATGGGTGATCTGGATCTGTCTCTTGATTCTCTAGGCCTTCTTTCCTGTAGGGTAAGCCTATCATCAGAACTATCACTTGATTGTTCAGTATGTTCATCATGTTCATCTTGTGGATCATCATCATGCAACTCAATATTAGCTATAGCTTCTTCCTCACTTTCATGATGGGATTTCTTTTTCCTTCCAGAGGATTTTCGTCTTTCTAAGGATTTTTGTCTCTCAGAGCTGAAGGGATATTCAGTTCTGTCTTTTGAGGTATTTGGGGTGTTAACTGCTCCGGGAGGAGTATCATACTCCAGTACAGTGTCTGATAGGGAGGGAATGGTTTCTACTGTCTCATTGGCTGTGGCTGTTGCACCTTCTTCTTCTGCTGGAGAAGGATCTCTAGGAGGATTCAAGAACCTGCCAAATTCATGTGTAACACCCCTAGTCAGATCTTTAACCCCTTTTGCAAGAGATTGCAGAAAACCAGGGTGCTCCACAACTGTGGGCTGTTCATCCTCAATCATGGTATTGTCAGCTGTACCATATGAGTCTTCTGGATCAGACAGCAGAGATTCAAATCTTTGAGATCTTTTGGCTGTAGTACCACCCCTGGCAAAAGAAGAATGAGAGTCCTCTCTCATGGGTGTGGATGGTACATCAAAGAATTGATCAGGGACATCAGGGACAGGAGGATCCTGTGGAGCTGATGTTGAAACGCTTCCACGCTCAGGAATTATACTGGATGTGGCAGATTTGCCAGAATACTGGGGAGGAGAATACTCTTCATCTGAGATGCCAGGAGTTGTTTGAGTAGATGGAATTGGAGATGATGTTCTGATGACATAAGTTCTTACATGACTGACATGAATTACATCAGTCCATGCAGGATTCTGGTCATCTTTTACTCTCAACACAACAACAGGATTTACTACCTCAATTACAGTGTAGGGGCCCCTGTATTTGGGACTCCATTTTCTGCCAACATAGGTAGCATTCTGATGGAGGCGGATCCAGACTTTGTCTCCCACCTCATATTCTTTCCCTTTTCTATGCAAATTTAGGCGCTGTAAATAAGAAGCTTGACCCTTGTGGATGGCTTCTGTAGCTTTTTGCCTTAGCATGGACAAGTTTTCTTGCTTGTCCTTGTAATATGATTGTATGTCCTGAAGTTCATTTTTGGAGTTCACTGATGGGAGCCAGTTAGCTCTGGGTTTAACCCCAGTCACAATCTCAAAGGGAGAAGCTTGCAAAGCTTCATGCTTGGAAGAATTGTGAACCCAAGCTGCATATTTCAGCAGCTCATCCCAAGTTTGGCGGTTGTCAGGGTCTAGGTAGAGAGCAAGGTATTCATGCAGCTCTCTGTGAGCTCTCTCATTTTGACCATTACCCTGAGGTCTGTAAGCAGTTGCAGTATTGGTTCTTGCCCCAAAAAATTGGGCCATGTCTCTAAAAACTTCACTAAGGAAATTTGTCCCTCTATCAGTGAGGATCCTCTTGGGTGCTCCGAAGAGACAAACCCAATCACTGAGGAAAATCCTTGCAGTGGTTTGTGCTGATGCATCTCTCATTGGAGAGAAAACAATCCATCTAGAGAGGCGATCTTGAATCACCAGCACATACCTAGAGCCATTTCTGCTGCTAGGCACAGGGCCAACAACATCAATGCTCTCATCCTCAAAACATTCCTTTGGAATGCCAGTAGAGAGATAGGGAGTTCTATGGGCAAAGTTCTTTGTTGCCTGACATGTTTTGCAAGAACGGATGTACTGACTAACATCTGCTTCAAGATTTGTCCAGGTTAATTCATTTTGGATGGCAAAAGTTGTTCTGTCAATGCCACCATGACCCTTCGAAGGAGGATCATGAAATAACCTAATGATCTGTTGTCTCAGAGAGGGAGGGACCCAAATTTTCTGGTTCCTTTGTCCTCTTTAAAGACTAGATCATCTTCCAAGACATATTTGTCACCTTTAGGTAACACTGAGACTTTCTTTGTTTCCTGCTGGAGCAATTCTTTGGATACAAATGGCACAAGGTCAGTTTCTTGCAGGACTGGGGATAAATATGCACAAATCTTGTTAGGACTTGGCAGATATCTGGAGAGGGCATCTGCATGAGGAATCTCAAGGCCTTTTTTATACTCCACCCTGTGATCATATTCATTGAGGGTGGTAAACCAAGTGATGGCTCTTCTGCTGTCATTTTGTCTTTGTCTACTGAGGTAAGGAATGGCAATATGGTCAGTTTTAATCACAAAGGGGTGACCCCACAAATATGACTTAAACTGATTGACCCCATAAAAGACAGCAAGAATTTCTCTATCCGTATTTGGATAGTTGCTCTCAGCTTGATTCAAAGTTCTCGAGGAGCAACCAATAAGCACCTCCTTCTTACCCAACTTCTGAGTAAGGACTGCACCAACTGCATGAGCAGAGGCTTGAGTTGTCAAAATAAATTCTTTGGTAAAGTCAGGGAAGGAAAGGATTGGGGCTGTTATGAGGCATTGCTGTAAATCCTCCATTGACTTTTGCTGGTCAGAGGTCCACTTGAAGGCAAGATCCTTCTTTAGCAAATTGTAAAGTGGTCTAGCTGTTGTCTGATATCAAATAAACTACTTCAGATCGAATATATATAAAAGAATGTATTTTATTCACAACCAAATTTGTTCAAGACAAATATAACAAAAACAGACACGTTTTAAGAGAATCTTGTTAAACGTTTTGGTGTGGAGAATGCAGTTTTCCATCTTTCCTCTTCTCTGATTTTCAAATTGTAACAACCATGAAGAAGATCTAAAGCAGTAAAGTACTGAGCTGATCCCAGTTCTTCAAAGATCTGGTTAATCCTTGGGAGAGGATGGGGATCAGTGATCACATGATCATTCAACCTTCTGAAATCTACCACCATGCGCCAGCCACCATCTTTCTTTTTTACCATCATGGTAGGGCTGTTGTAGGGTGATTTACTGGGCCTTGGTCTAGGAGTTCTTCCACATATTCTTGCAACAGAGGTCTCATCCCAAATGGAATAGGATATTGTCTAGTATAGACAGGAGTCTCTGTATCTAAGGGGATATCAGCATGATAAATCTCACAAAGGCCTAGTTGATCTGCCTTTTTGGCAAGTACTTTCTTGTGTCTGAATAAAAGCTTTTTCACAGCAGCCACTAAATGCTCTGGGCACTCAGAGGCCATTAAGTTCTTGTCAATTATTTGAGCAATACTAAGGTCCTCATCCTTTCCATGGATCTGTTCCTTTCCACTCTGAGAAGATTTTGGAGGACCCTTTCTGACAGTATTCACCTGAGAAGGTCTGTCATGAAAAGAAGCAAAAGTAAAGGTCATTTTAGGAGTTACCTCCACATCTTCATCAGTCAGGTTCATGCAGAGAACATGAATTTTTCCATTCTGAATTTTTGAAAGACTTCTAGCAACAAGAATACCATTCTCTTCACAATTTCGTACAAAAACATCACTTCCTTCCTTCTCAGCAACCTCAGAATTAGGTTGTGCCTTAAATATCAATTGAGACATAAAAGGAATGATAGTATTAACAGAAGGGTAGAGTCTAAATCCATGTTCACTATGTATATGATGGATTTTATGAACTCTATTCTTTCTTAAATTCCAATGTACAACAGATTTAGAAAAGAAAGGAATCTTCTTGTCAAAAATGAGCAGACTTTTCAAGTTATAATCAACACAGGCATTAGTCCTATGGAGAAAATCACTACCTATAATCCCTTCAAAATCAGGATTATCTATACATGAGACTAGAAGTGAAATTTGGAAATTCAAAGAATCTTCTAGGGTCAGGAAAGTTTCTAATCTTCCTTCTACAGGAATATTCTGACCTTCCAATGTGGATAAAGAAACATTGGTAGGAGAAAGACAAGTTCCAGATGTGAGGACAGAGGATGAAATAATTGAAACCTCTTAACCAGTGTCAATAAGAAATTTGACTGGGAAATCTGAAATGGAAGTGGTCAGCAAAATGACCAGTAGTTTCTTTGAAGAAACTTTAGAGTGGGAAACTCTGGTCCTTATTTGTTTCCCAATTCCCAATTTTCCTGCTTGTAGGAGTCAGGTTCAATTAGAGGAAATTTCTCCTGGTTCTAGATCATTTTGCACATAGTGCACTCTTCTCCTTTGCTGATTTCTAATAGGGCTGCAACTTTGACTAGGATCACTGTAGCTGCTGTAACCCTGATTTCTATTAGTTAAGGCTGAACCCCTTCTCCTAGAGGCTTGTGGAGAGCGGCCTCTGGGAATTGGGTTTTGATTATTTCTTGCCCTGGAAGCATTTGGGCTGGGTGTCCTGTTAGGACTTGGAGAAGAGCGTCTAATTGCTCTCTGATTCTGATTTGGATTTTGGGGACGTCTGGAGGGATAAGGGTTAGTTCTGGAAGTTCTAGAACTTGAGATTTGTTGTTGACAACATTCATTACTCTAATGTCCTTCTCTTCCACAAGTCCAACAATTTCTGGATTCAGAATCCGTATCCTGGGAGTTGGAGAAGATTCTGGTTCTATAATTATTAGGTGTCTCTCTTGTTTGGAGAGCATGCATTTCATGAGTCAAGGCATTTACACTATAGCTGTCATCATTATTTCTAATTTTAGTAGACAATGCCTCTACATTTGAAGCAAATTCTACAGCTTGTTCCATGCTAGTAGGGATATCAGTGAATTTGCAATAAATGGATTTCTTGAGACCCTGCAAGAAATAAGTCATCATCAAATTATTGACAATGTGCCTTTCTCCTTGCTGGATCAGCAATTCATCTCTATATAACAAATTCTGCGTTATGCTGGGTTCTCCACTATTGATACACAGGACTTTTAATTCACTGGGTGGTTCACCCATCATTCCAAGTCCCACTCTTCTAATTCTAGTTGCAAAATCTCTGACTCTTTCAGTATGTCCTTGTCTCATGCTCTGCATCATCTTTACACCTCCTANTCTCACTCAACTGATCTTGATAATCAGTGAGGGAGAGGACTCTGGCAGTTTTTGAGTTGACATCAGACATTATTTTAACTAGTGTTAAACTAAAAGAAAAACCTTTAAATTCTATATATTGTTGAGAAGAGCTATGTCAACCTGCTCTAAATATTCCTCAGGTATGTTAGCCCGACTGAGAAAATCTTCTGATGAGATTTCTGCAATGGGAAGTTCAAATGTTACTACCACAAGAACAAGTACCTTTTTTCCACCAATTTTCCGGATTCCCTTCTTTCTAATAGTTTTCCTCCAAATCACCTTGGTTGTGACTCTCCGAGTAGATATCCTTTCAGGGAATTCTAATTCCATATTTCCTTCAGAATTTCTTCTGAGTCGGGGAGTTATATAAACTACTTTGAGGGCTTTGGGATTTCTAGGAAGATGAATGCAGAAGAATTTCGATTGTCCATGTTCAAACGTAATATTACCGTAGGCAGTAGGAATTAATGAAGGAGCCCTAATGCGTGGCAGGGAAGATCGGCGTTCAGGTGAGGATGACGTTTTTTTCTTTTTTCTAAAATGTGATGCGGAGTGTCATGCCGCGCGCTGTTTTAATTAACGTCAGAGCTGCGCCAGATGGCTGTTCCTCGAGCTCGCGCTGTTTTTTTTCTTTTCTTTTTAAACGTGCCGCGTCTTTTCTGCTTTTTACGGTTCCTTTCCCCCTAACCCAAAGACTCTGTTCTGTTTTTTATTTTCACAAGGTTCTGGGGTTTATCAGGAAAATAAAAGAAACACTCAGAATTTTTCCTTGGCGGAATTTGCCTTTTCTATTTCACACAGGAATAATTTTTTATACAACAGATATTTTCTTGTGGCAAAATTCGCCTTTTGTAAACCCAATAAAATATATGCTTGGCATAATTCGCCTCTAAAAAATATTCGTTGGCGTAATTTGCCATTTAATATTTTACAAAAATATTTCTAGGCATAATTTACCTCTTCAAAATTTTTTCAAAGATTAAAAATATTTCCTGTGGCGTATTTTGCCAATTTCCAAAATGACAATTACTCAAACTCACGTTTGAAAAATACAGAACACTTTTGCACTTTTTTGAAAACTTTTTCACACTTTGAAAAATATTTTTGGAAGATATAGTATATGTGTGTTGTTTCGGATTTTAAATTAATGAGATCCTAGAGATCTGTAAAAATTCAAATTGGTGTTTTTCTGGAGTCTTTTGTTTTACCCTTGATCAGGGGGCAAATAAAAACCCTTTAAAATCCAAGTGGATTTGCTTGGTGAAAATTCCTTTAAGGAAAAACCCAAACAAAAAAAAATAAAATAAATTTCAACACACAAAAAAATAAACAACACAAAAACACAAAATTTCCTTTTCAACTATACTGTTCTACTCTGAACCCGTATACGTTGAGTTTGAACTAAATTTCTTTAAAACCCGTTTTCTTTTTGTCCAAAGAATAACCAAATTCAATTCTTTTTGGCCAAAGAATAACCATACAACTTTTCACACTTCTTTTTGGCCAAAGAATAACCTCAACACTTCTTTTCAGCCAAAGAATAACCTTAACACTTCTTTTCGGCCAAAGAATAACCTTAACACTTCTTTTCGGCCAAAGAATAACCTTAATCAATTCGTTTTGTACCTTTGGCTGAGGAATTCTAACCACTTCTATTTATTTAAAGAAAAAATAGGAAAAACTTTTAATTGTTATTTTGCAGGCCAAAACAAAGCAAAACCTCTTCTGTTTCTTTAAAGGTTCAAACAGGGAAAACCTTTCAATCACAACTTTTTTACATGCCGGATTATTTTACCTCCTTTCTGCTTTTTCCCTTAAATTTAAAAATAACGACAACACTCAAAAAATAAATTTTTCTACTCACATTTGTTGGGGAAGAAGTTGATCGGTGGTGATCCTCTTTGTTGTCGATTGGTGCTTCTCTTCTTCTCTGGGCGACGCCAGTTCGAATTCTTTGCGCAAAAGTTCTTCACTATCTCAGTGTTACAATTTCAAGCAATTTCAAGACACTTTTCCGAAATTACTTTATGAGGGTGACTCACCCCCCTCAAAAATGATGTCGGACTATCCAACTGCGCCAATTTTGTAATCCTAATTTACAAAAGGATTGTGAGTCGAGTGTTTTAAAAAATATACTCTTTATTTTATACACCGGTACAAACACTTTGAGAGATACTCTAAATTATTTCTGAACAAGAAATGTTAAGCCTATCTTCTGCTCAGACCCAACTCAGAATATACTCTGAGCTTGCAGAAGGAAAACACAGCACATAAGTAAACTCAACACTATGCAAATGAAACACACACAATGCCACATTTCTTCACTTAAGAAATGTGGATCAAGGAAAGGCCAAATTAAACAATAGGGATTGTTTAATCAAGGGGATGTCCAGGAAATGTAATCAGATAATGCTCCTTCAAGAAAGGAGAAGATATTAACCTGAACAATGGGCAAGAGACAATGGAGTGTTGCACTCCATTTCTCCATCACTTCTTCAACATCTGAATTTCCTGATGTTACATCCTTGATATTAATTTTAATGAAATGAAGAAATTAATGAGGCAGTGAAAAGGGGCATACAGAAAGTATTTCCCTTTCCAGGATAACAATCTGCTTCAAGATTTGTCCTGGTTAATTCATTTTGGATGGCAAATGATGTTCTGTCAATGCCACCATGACCCTTCAAAGGATCATGAAATAACCTAATGATCTGTTGTCTTAGAGAGGGAGGGACCCAGATTTTTCTGGTTCCTTTGTCCTCCTTGAAGAGTAGATCATCCTCTAGAGCATATTTGTCACCTTTTGGTAATTCTGAGACTTTCTTTGTCTCATGCTGGAGCAATTCTTTGGTTACGAATGGCACAAGGTGAGTTTCCTGCATGACTGGGGATAAATATGCACAAATCTTGTCTGGACTAGGTGGGTGTCTGGAAAGGGCATCTGCATGAGGAATCTGAAGGCCTTTTTTGTACTCCACCCTGTAGTCATATTCATTGAGGATGGTAAACCATCTGATGGCTCTTCTGCTGTCATTTTGTCTTTGCCTGCTGAGGTAAGGTATTGCAATATGATCAGTTTAAATCACAAAGGGTTTTCTCTATCCATGTTTGGATAGTTGCTTTCAGCTTGATTCCAATTTCTTGAGGAGCAACCAATAAGCACCTCCTTCTTACCCAATTTCTGGATAAGGACAGCACCAACTGCATGAGCAGAGGCATCAGTTGTCATTATAAATTCCTTGGTAAAGTCAGGGAAGGAGAGGATTGGGGCTGTTATCAGGCATTGTTGTAAATCTTCCATAGATTTTTGCTGGTCAGAGGTCCACTTGAAGGCAACATAAACTGTAAAGTGGTCTAGCTCTGATGGCAAAGTCTTGGATATAGGACCTGCAATATCCTACAAGCCCTAGAAATGCCTGAATTCCCTTTACATCCTTTGGAATAGGGAAATTCTCAACTGCCTCAACCATGACTGGTTGACTTGAATACCTTCCTGACTAATGAGAAATCCTAAATACTCAATTTGGGTCTTAAAAAGTTGACAATTGCTAAACTTAACTTTTAAACCAACCTCATTCAGACATTGAAAGATGTCTTCTAAATGCTTTAGGTGGTCTTCTGCATTTTTGGAATATACCACAATGTCATCAATGTAGATGTAGGCATAAGTGCCCAAACATCCATTGAGTACAAGGTGTATCAATCTCTGAAAGATTGATGGGCTATTTTTCAAGCCCATTGGCAACCTTATAAACTCATAATGACCCATTGGTGTGGAGAATGCAGTTTTCCATCTTTCCTCTTCTCTGATTTTCAAATTGTAAAAACCATGAAGAAGATCTAACCATGGAAGAGTGGGAAACACACAATGCCACATTTCTTCACCTGAATAATGTGGATCAAGGAAACGCCAAATAAAACAATTGTGGTTACCTAAACAAGGAAATGTCCATTCATTAAAAGAAATACAAAGTAGATAATATTCCTCTTCATGAAATGAAGAGATGCTAATCAGAACAGTGGACATAAGACAATGGAGTATTGTACTCCACTTTCCCATCACTTCTTCCAGACACACATCAGGATTTCCTAATGTTGAATCCTTGCTATTAATTCTAATGAAATGAATGAGGTAGTGGAAAAGGGCATACCATAAGCATTTCCCTTTTCAGGATAACAGAATGCTCACAGATTTTTTCACAGGCTGATATCTCAACCTTTTTCCAAAATTTTTCAATCCTTTGAAACTGCTACCAAGTCTTTTACCCGGCTTTACACTTGAACCTCTTTAGTTCTTTTTGTTCAGGATTCCAAAGGTAAACCCTCATCTATTTTCACACAGGAAAATAAGTCAACCCTTTGCTCTTAATCCCAGGCTTAGCAAATACCCTTCCTTGCTTCTTTTTTTTTGGGTTCTAACTTCTGAGCAAGCAAACCTTACCCACTGATTTTAAACTATAGGAGAATAGACAACCCTTTGCTTTTTACCCAGGCTCAAGCAAGCAAACCTGAAAGATAGATACTTCTGCAGTTCTAGATTTATTTGCAATTTACTGGAAATTCTTTAGTTTTCCCAAGGTACATTTTTAGTGTGACATTTCCAAAATCTTTCGAAATTTTGTACTCACTCCTTGGAATCTGTGTAAAGATTGTTGGGAATTTCCATATTTTCAAGTTTGAGAATTTTAACAGAATCTTTGAATCAATTTACTTTTCTGAGATGAAATAAACAAAGCAGTAATCAGCTCGGCTGCAGCCGGGGTGCTTGACACCCTAGTGTAAGTTGAAATATCTTCTGGTTCAAAACCACAAACAAATTGAATTGATCAAAAAACACAACAGAAAAGATTTTCAATACAAAAGTAACAAATTTCCAAGAACAACCAAAACACGCAGTCAGACTTCTTCAGGTCTTGTCAGTAGGACTGCCAGGAATGAACTGTCTTAACAATGCGGTCAAGACTGACCAAGAAGATTTTTGTGGGAGGGACAGAAGAAAGTGTCCTTGAGGACATTCTAGTGAAATCAGGGAATGGTCCCTGAAGGGTGATTTCTTTCAAGGTTGGAAAATCCCATGGGAACCTGAGGTCGACTGGGTTCCCTTGGAATTCCTCAGGGATTAGAGCATGAGTTTCACCTCTAGTGAAACTCACCCAACCAATCTGTACTGAATTTTTTTCTCCTATTTACATTTCCAACAAAGATTTCCTGAACTCTGCTGTCAGATAAATCTGGAACTCAGGCAATTCTTCTTTGATGGTTGTCAGACAAATTTTCTTGGCAGTAGATTCAATTGGTTTATAGTTTCAAACTTTTTTGAGAACATTGTGCAAATTCATGCCAAGTAAGGGTTTTTGTAATTCACACCTCACTCAGACTTTTTGAATCTCTTTGGCAGTCACACATTTTTAGGAGAGCTGAATTTTAATTTAATGAAGGTGACTTGCCCCCCCCCCCCCCCCCCCAAAAAAAAAGAGAAAACATTGAAACTAACCAAATGTGCTAGTTTTATTGTCTTATTCATCCTTGGGTATGTTACATCTACAAGAATTAAACTGGACAAAGTCAGAAGTGTGGCTCCAATACTTTTATTAACTATTATTCACAACTGGTCAACACTCACAATGTACAGTACAAACAAAACACTTTGGAAATGTATCAACATCCGAGAGAATACAAAAGTACAAGTATTTGATGGGAATTCTACAATCCCAAAATGCTTCCATTAAAGTTCACTCCAGGTTAAACCAGCTAGTTCCTTAAATAGGAACTTGAATGGAAGTTGGTGAACTCTGAGAATATACTGACATTAGAATTCTTGCTGGCCCAGGAAGAGGGTCTGCTGCTATACGAATCTGCACCAATATATGAAACAGTAGTGTGCAGGTTGGGACAAGCTTTTGGAGCCAGGTCAATCATGACCAGGAACCAATTATTCCCAGCTTTAAAAAAGGGAAAGTCACAATTATCCTGTCCAGGTGTGACAAGGAAAAGGAGAGAAATGATCACTGAGCAATTCTTGATTGGATTCACAACAGGAGGGGTTCAATAGCAAGATGGATAGAAATTGGGCCACAACCTGCTATTCCTGTTGAATGAATAGAATAAGGATAATTGACTCTGGATTACTCTGATTCAATCAATCCTCAGGAAGCACCTGTCATGTGAAGTCAATTCAATTTGTCTCTCAGATGACAGGATCATATACAACAGGGTTTTCCAACTCTGCAAGAATTGGGAATATTGAAAATGAATAAATGAATGGATTAGGAAAACAGTTGATCACTTTTGTTGATTTGATCAAGGGCACAAAATGTGCTCTCGTGTGAGCAAGTTTACTAAAGCATTTTCCTTTTCCAGTATAACAGCACTTAATGCCAATCCTGAAATAATTTAGGGAAAAAGGCTTACAGAAATACTGGGAAACTCAAAGCCTAATTATGTGGCAACTCTGGATGATTTGAGATCATGGGTAGTTTTTCAGTGGGAAGGAAATCAAAGAAAATTGCTTTTCAGTTTTTATAGGGAAGTTTTATCTTCAAATGACTCAAATACCCTGAGAAAATATTTTTGAAAACTTTCAATATTTGAGTACCAAAGTTTTTTGAGG
>CAJPEX010006236.1:0-11239 GCA_905338405.1 Notodromas monacha | reverse complement strand
TTTTTTAACCGCTTCGTTTTTTTTTTTTTTTTTTTTTTTTTGCTGGCTCCTTTAGGTTTGACTTGGAGATGTTTGACCGTCTCTCGAGCAACAGTAACAGACGTTGTGAGTGGCCTCAAGACCCGTTTGCAAATAAAATGCTACTTTTAAAAGCCCAAGTTCAAGACAACGAATTAATGATCCGTGGCCAACTGCCCGATTCTTAAATGATTGTTCGACAATTACTTTGATCGTGACGAAACTAAATTGGAGCAAAGTCAAGAAATTTAAAAGGAATGCTCGCGTTCCTTCGCAATTGAAAAGTACTGCAATGCGCACAAATATCAAAGTCAATTACGTGAAGCCTGAATTAAAAAAAAAAACCACTTGAAAATTTATCATTTTGCACCTGCCACCCCTTTCACCCTCAAATTTTCACGTGACCATGGCAATCTTCTCGAAAGTGGAAGGGCTCCAAAATTTTCATAATATCACGTTAATTTGGTACGACATTCTACGCAAGAGTACCTGCCATCGGTTGACTACTCAGTAAAGGCAAAAAAAGTTGTAAATTTGATTCATAATCATCATACAACTTTATGATTTACGAGTGCACGACGTTTTCCTCTCGATTTGGATAATTTCAGGGGCATTCAAGTCGAATAATTGACCAATAACTGAACGTAAAATGTCTTTCGTCCGAAATCGTTGTTCCATTTTCCAGCGAGCACGATAAATTTTATACCGAAATTTTTAGGTGTCAAAAGTTAGGGAACCCAATCATATAAAGTACAGTACATTACAGTAGTGTAGATATACGACGGAATTCAATAGACGAAGACAACAACGTGCGATGATCAAGCTTACCACTCAGCAACTTGATCATTGCAATAAATCTGCACCAAACTTTGACTAATTCATCACGCATTCATATCGAAGTTTTGACGCATGACAAAATTTCTGAATAGCATTAACCAGCCTCAAGTTCCCGTTTGAGCATCAACTGGACGAATTGGAAGTATTTTATAATTGAAAAAAAAATGTATCCAACGCGGGACCAACAAGAAATTCACAGTTTTAATTTGGATACGAACCCTGTTTTTCGGAATACAAATCACTGTACGAGAAAAATGCATGCTTCAAGAGCAAATAATCTGGTTTTAAGGGCACAGCCCAATCCACAACACACTCATAAATGCGAGGAACTTCACTCGAACTTCGAAGACAAAATGAAATATGCAGGTTTCATAACAGAATGATCCCCGGAAGTACCAACAAGGAACACGACGAAAGATGATCATTTGTGAAACACCAAACTTGGAAATCCGATGCGCATCATCTCGGAGACATCCAAGTTCGACGGATTTAATACTGTACTTTAAAAATACGGATTGATCATAATCCATCGAGTAAAATAACCTGTTCTTAATGGCAGAACTCGTTGCGTTACAAGCTTCCATGATTTTCTAGGCGGTTGAATTATAAAAGGGGGAAAACTGCAAGTCAATCAACATTGTTTTGCATGACAGGGACTGACTGTAGCCCAAAATCTACGTCATATCGAACGCATTTAAATCGCCCAACGTGTCTCCGAACGTAAGTCCTCAACCTGAATACAGGCACTGTTGTGAATGTAACACTGACCCAGAAAACGAATCTTCCGCGTCAGTCCATTTCCCCCTTTTTTTCCAAATTGACCTCCATCTAGGTTTCAAATTAATTTTCCCACTTATCCCTCAAAATTTTCACTGAATTATTCCGCCACTGATTCGCCAATTTCGTCGCCTTTAAATTATCCGCAAAAACTGAACGTTCAAAAAGAGAGTTCCAATCGCAATTCGTTAAAGTTTCCGTGAAAAATTCAAATCGTAGTTTTTGCGGTTTAATTAAATGCGACGTCAATGGCGGATCAGTGGCAAAATAATTCAGAAAACGTTTTAATAGAATAGAACCCAGAAAACGAATCTTCCGCGTCAGTCCATTTTCCCATTTTTTCCAAAGGTTTCAAGTTAATATTCCCACTTATCCCTCAAAATTTTCACTGAATTATTCCGCCACTGATTCGCCAATTTCGTCGCCTTTAAATTATCCGCAAAAACTGAACGTTCAAAAAGAGAGTTCCAATCGCAATTCGATAAAGTTTCCGTGAAAAATTAAAATCGTAGTTTTTGCGATTTAATTAAATGCGGCGTCAATGGCGGATCAGTGGCAAAATAATTCCGTGAAAATATTTTCACAAAACAAGAACACACACATAAGAAGAAGAAAAAATAAATAAACAAGCAAAACAACACCTGTTTTCAATGACGGGCACTCGATTCGTATCAAACGGCACGGGCTTGGCACTGACGCGAGACCTGGCAGAGGCCCTGGCACTCGGACGCCGCTGGTGCACCGGGGCCGGCGACTCGGGCGTCTTTTCGTCGTCATCCGTCGCGTCGGTGTAATCCACCGGCGGGTAATCAATCACGATCTCCGCAGACTTGGCGTCCTTGGGAGACGAATCTGAGGGTCGGATCTGCCGGCGGGACGAGTGCCGCACCGCCACCGGCGTCGCTTTCGCCTCCGCCCGACCTCCGTCCCACCCGAGTTTCGAGCGGAGAAACTCCAACAAGCACATACTACAGGTGGACTCGCTCTCCCTACAACAAAATTCAAGTGGACCAGAAAAGAAAATTCGTTGTTAAGAAATTTTCGTTGGCGAGAACCCCCGTAACATGGGGAGAGAACCTTAACGGACCACAAACTGATTTTGGGAGGTGGTTAAGTAAAGTTAGGTTAGGTTAAGTTAGTTACAAATATCTTTCAATTAACATAACCTGACCTAACCTAACTTTACCTAACCGCCTCCTAAAATCAGTTTCAGCAGAAACCCAAAGAAAGCAGAAACTGATTTTGCGAGGCGGTTTATATAAAATAAGGCACGGAAAGTAGGCACTGAGATAACAGGAAAGTGCCGACAAGTGTAAGACGCGCACACCTTAGTTTTCAATTCAAAAGATTCATATTTGGAAAACAGTGCTGGATAAAAATATAAAATAAGCCCATTTAAAATCGAATTCGATGGCGATTTTTTAAAATACAGTACCAACATTAATATCATAAAAGTAGAGAAAACATTTTTGGAAGAGAAGTTTCAAATCTGTCACTTGAAATTTATTATTTGACTATGACGCGCACCTCATTTATGCTCCTTTATTTATTGAAAAAAGGGCGCGTGATACTAGGGTAAATAATACCCCTTTTCCTTCTTCATTCCTCAATGGTACCCGAAAACGAATGAAATTTTCATACTTTCCAGAGTAGTGTTTCGAACATTCAAAAAACAATGAAGATTGCTGCACGTACACGTGCGATGAAAAGCAAAAAAAAAAGATTCCCATTCCCGGGAAACGAGAACATAGAAGCTCATTCATTTCGCGGCCACATTACTTTTTTTTTCGTTCGAGTACTGAAGTACTTAGATGTGGTTTCAAGCAGTAGAACGTGCTGTATCGTATGCATTATTTTGCTCTTAGAATACCGTTCAATTCACATTTTCCAATCATTGGCGAATATTACCGATAACTGCGCACTAAACGTTGTATTCAACGGATTAAAAGGGGCACAAAACCCAATAGTATCGTCTTATCAAGATCCAAGGCCCAAGGGCTAGCCCGGATAATCAATTGAACAGAGGGAAATAAAACGGATACAATTGAAATAAACACATAAACAAACTGCTTTCTCTCATTCCTATGCATTAAAATTTGGGAAAGATTACAAATTTTAGGGCAACAAAAGCCGTGCTATTTGTGATTACTTTTCGTCATGTGCCCCTCCATTTCCGGGGTTTCATGAAGACCAAAAATTAAAACGTCAAAATGCAATCCAAGTACCAAGAGGTTATAACACAGAAACAGTTCACCACAGAATGTTTGTGGCACTGAGCAAAATTTCATTTCATTACCTTTTTTAAAAGAAATGGCGGATACATTTATTTAAAAAAAGAAATTTCCCAAGGAACTCTTGGAAATACTGATTCTCCTTCAGATTTTCGACCATTCAATCGAAAAATAGCCTGAAATACGGAACAGTTCTTTTAATTGCAAAACACATGACACTTTTCCCGGTTTTCGTGAGTATTGCACAACATCCGCGAAGATTCACTCGAAATTCCCTTGTGTGATGGAAATTTCGAGGAGAGAAATGGAGATTAATTTATAGCTTTGGGCAGAATCTTTGTGATGGCACGATCCGACCGCAAATCGCGTCACGATATCACATTCTTTTACATACGAAACCCCAGCAGGAATCGAAAGCTCTCGATCAACCAGGAAACGGACGACAGCCGATTTCACTCGACTTTCTTCGCCAACTGACTGCGGTCACGCAATTCCGGCTTCTTCGTCATCATGCAAGGCCATACACGTCAAACTTCCCGACAAGGAGAAACTCAGCAACGGGTTTAATCAAAATGTAAACATTTATAATCAAATAGTTATTTCTTACATTGCAGAAAACTCACAATGAACACCGGAAAAATCTGGTGGAAAAACTCTATCGGTCTAGCGGTGCGGTTATTGATTCGAAATTTTCTCTTGAACCTTGTGTCGACATTTTCCTTAACGATTAAACATCCGGCAGCTGTCGTCAACAGAACACTCCATGAACACCGATTTTCGCCCTTCCTGCTCCAAGCTTGAAATTTCGATTTCTGGATTTCCATGAAATGCCATTCGCAAACCATTTTTCATTTAGAATCTCTAAGTGTTAACGATTTTCTTTAGATACTCAACTCATCTACAGAATTGACATAGATTGAAGGGGTGATACGTTAAGATCTTGTGACCGATTTCACATTGGCATTACTTTTAGTAGCGTAACCCAGAAACGGTTTAAGACGAGAAATGATCTAGAGTTATAGATCAGTGTTCCCGAACCTTTTTGGGCCCGCGGACCTACACATTTTTATAGAATTTTTTTCGGACCGGCAAATTTCCCAGAAATTTTCCAAGGATTGGCAGAAAATAAATTATGCAATATAAATAAGTAAGATGGTTTAGTTCGTCAGTATGTAAGTTTTCATGAAGTTTCATAATATTTTTGTTACCTCAAAATAGTTTGGCGTGAAAGACTACAAAGGCAGGCATTTAAAAAGTTTTTAATTTTTTTTTCCCAAAAATTAAGAATGACTGAAGCAGCTATTAAATGGAATGTGTTCAAGAAATTATAAAAATGGGCTTGAAGAAAGGTTTTTCGGAATGAAAAAATCTAAATAATTTATTAAAGCAGGTGAAAATTTGTCCAAAGTTTTATAAGGCAAAACGCCAACTCTTTCCATCTGATAATTTCGACTGCCATTGTCTTACCAAAATTTCAGATAATGATACCAGACTTCATTGCTGGGTTTGTTGATTTCTTATGCTGCATACAATTTTTTGCGGACCGGCAAAAAACTTCTGCGGACCGGCGCCGATCCGCGGACCACGGGTTGGGGAACACTGATCTAGAGTTCTAGACAATACTTTAGAATGATATGATTATCAAAAATTCTAAGCAGGTGAACTCCACAACAAGATTTCCGGGACCAGAAAAAAATATCGTTCCAGAGAATCCCTATAGCACGTGGAGAGAAACCATAGGATCAAAACAAAATTCGTTACACAGAGAAAATCGTTGTAGGCAAGATCGACGGAGAGAAGATCTACCTGCTTTTGTTTTTTAAATACATTTTGACACGGAGATCGTAAACGATTACCCCATCGTAATTGGTATGATCATACTTATTGTTTTCGTCCCAAAAATCAAGATTTGCAACGACTCAAAAATAATTCAGGTAATTACGACTTTCATCGTCATTCATCATTTTCAGCACGAAATTGTTAAAATCTATAGTCTTCAAACTGGCTGAAATGGATCCACAGAACTTAAGTAAGTACTGCTTCTTTCGTAACAACTTCTGAAAAAAAAAATCGTCACAAGTGAAGGAGGTAACTGGAAATCTGTCCAAAAGGTTAGCAATTCTCGCAGGAAGTGAAAAATCGAAGAATTTCGCGTCTGAAAGTGGTTATTATTTCGTGAAGTGAAAGAATTTTCTCCGCGCTAATTATTAACTTTTCTGCTCTCCGAGATAATTTCTGAAGCAGAATCTCGACAATTCATGTTTTCACTCACGGAAGTATCAATTCAATCATACAATTTCAACGTTTTCGCTCAAAGCAATCATTCGCTACTTATCCGATCAAAGAATCAAACAGGCTGTCCAGGAACCCAGTCCACCCTTTGTCCCTCCAAGTTATCGGACTGAACGAATCAGGCATCTGCTTTATAGATGTCTACTCCCACGGCCATTATCACGCTTTTCACTTTCTATTCTCTCAAGAGTCTTGGAACACTATTTCAGTCAAGATAATAATTTTAGAAAAAAGTAATTAAATCGGAGGACAAAGCCTCGACAGTCTCGCGTTTACGGCGGCTTTTTCTCCAACAATGAATGGCATTAAATACGAATATAAAAACGGATTTGTAAGCACCTTACGAGGTATGAAAGAAAGGTACCGACACTGGGTGGCGCAAAAATCTTGTGCAACCGCTTCACCTCGTCATCGGTCCACCTGCTTGACACATAATCAACTGCTCGAAAGAATAGGCAATCATCTGATGGACATTCGTCTCCTTCGCCAAGTAGGATTAATGAAGTCCAGAAAAAATTCTGTCTTGACAAAATAAAATCAGGGTAAAGCTGAAACGAAAATTGCTTGGGATAACTAGCAAACCACACGGATGCGTTGAATTCGAGCCTAGTTCTCCAAAAAAACGGTTAATCAGATTATTATGCTGGACAGATCCCTCAGCGAGCTTTCAAAGGGAACAATGGTTCATCGATTGATAGTTTTGAAATTTTCCCTGCGGCTGACACCTTCGTAAACTTTCTTGCAGACGACAGGTTAAACTCATAAAATAGCTTCTTTTACCACACTGAAAATGACAACATAGATACCTAAAAAAATTGGCTTATGAGTTACGAATCTACCCACCGGAGTAATGTCTATCGTGTTGACTCCATTTTTTCAGACTTCAATTTGAAATTGAAATTTTCCATCGGGAAAAGTTTTGGCATGGATATTGATGTCCAAACAGCGATACGTAAGATACAAATAGGGTATAACGTATGTACATCATTTGAAAGTACTGAAAATGAAAATACCATTTTCCAAAGGCAAATTCTACTCCGTGGTATTACAGTGTAGTCAAATTGGTACACGGTAAACCACGCGAGAAGGGCTTCAGCCTTTGCAATTTCCCTTCATTCCGTCAGAAATTTCTGAAGTAGGATTTCTCGAGATAGCCATACAAAAATACCGATACCTGTATAAATAGTACAATAAAATCCCTTAGAACAATCAGAAGCTGTGGAATTGAGCATTAACTTGAGCTTAAATTCAGCTTTTCAAGATTCTGAAAACTGCTCAGAAATATTTCCAAAACTTTCTGCGTGACACCGACCAAGCTATCATTCAAAGCTTATTTAATACGATCGATACTTTCAGATTATTATTGATTAGTCTCATTATTGATTATTATTGAAAGTCTGCTGTGTGGCATGAATAATTTCTGGACAAAAATACTATTGAAAGTGATTTATCCCACAACAGACTGCATGAAGCGCTTTACTGACGATGAGAATGTTTCGCTTCTGAATGCAGCCACTGAAAATGGCCGGGAATACCCAAAAGACGTTTCAAAAGACAGCCAGAAAAAAGTTGAGGATTTAAATAATAACGCATGCTAAATTCATCAAGCTCTTCTTGATGCTCACAAAAATCATAACACATATGCTGTACGTAGCAGGTTTCACAAATACTTTTTTTTATATATCGCATCTGGCTTTCAGTCGTATTTTTTAATTCTGGGATGATTTTTTTGCATCATAAATAAACAATAAGACGCGGAAAGTGGACCGCCAGGACTCATCTGGCTATCACGAAAATTCGCAGGTGACTCGCGAAATTTTCGAGAAATCCATCGTAGCGACAAAAGCTCACCTCAGCTAATTCAAAAAGGAAAGGTCGTCATTGAAGTAATGCGAGTCACAGGGGGAAAATTCGTGAAGCAATCGTATCGTCAAAGAGAATACTCAATTCTCTTGCCGTCGATTTCGACCGCGCGTCCAATTAAGCGAACAAGCACATTGCCACCGACCACAAGAAAATGTCGCGGGAGCCAAAGCAGAACGACTCGGAATTGTTCTTCAGTCAGGCAGTGAAACAAACTCCACTAGCCGAAAATAAAAGTCTCCCTTGCGAAACAGTCTGCCCTAGGATCTGCAACGTCGGGTTACAGGGGGCATTAATGAGTCGGCATTTGAAATCGAGGTCACGCAACGGGGCGAGTCGAGCAATACCCTCTTCTCCACCTTCGGAACGGCAAGTGCGGCATTTCCGCAACCGTGAATTTCAACGGAACCGACCAAAACAAGAGAGACTCAAGTTTCGCTTCGAAGGGGAGGAGGCAATAAGAAGAAAACAAGGGTGCCATGGATTTAAAACAAAATCCGCACGAATTTCCCGAATCACTCTTCGAAGTTTTTGAAAGCGTGAATTCAAAGTGTTCACAAATGCGATCACATCAGCCATTGGTCGTGTTTAATCAAGATTCTCCCATTCGTAGATTTTTAAAAATCAAGGCAAGCTAAATTTGCTCATGAACTTGAAATACCGTACAGGTTGTATCCACGGAAAGAGCCAGAGTGGAAATACAGACAGACTCTCTCTACAACAATCTGGTCTACAAGGTTCATTCTACATTAAGCTACCCTTTATTCAGGCTCAATTTTGTCCCATAGGGTTCTTCCCCCATATGAGAAGAAATTTTTTATGGCCTCTTGAAGTTTGTTGCAGAGAGAGAGTCCACCTGTAAAAAAAAAAAATGTAGAAAAGTACCGAATAAAAATTTATAAAAATGCATAAATACTGCCGTAATGATGAAAACTGCAGAGGTGTCATTCGAGCTATAAATAAAAATGTAAGATTTTACGCCAGAAAATTTTTGGAAGCTTAAAAGCAAATTTCTCTGATGATTCCATTCAAATTTTCCGCGGTATTCCGCACAAAATTTCAGTAAGGCATTATACTTGTAGAGGTCGCGGTGTCCATTTTGTTCACTTTCAAATACATAATAAAAAATACTGAAATTTAGGCACAGATTGGAATAATTTGCAATTTATCTTTGCCAATGCATTCTATCGATTGATGCGAGATTCCGCTAAAATTGAAAATTTATGGATCTACAACGTGGAACGTGATACCCAGGTTGAATCTCGCGAAATTCCATAATGGAAAAGCAGTTATTCCATAAGCAAAACTGAAATCAACGGATTAAAATGTTTTCGAAATCTCGGAAATGAATTTCACGTACAAAAATGAAGAAAACAAACTTTCCGAAGAATCCATGATTTTTTCAACGATTACTCCTTAAAATGCTGACAACTTATCTCTTGAGATAGCTCTTCTTTTTTTAAATCGTGCCACATCGTCAGAAACAAATCCGAGAGATCACTGGGATATAAAACAAATTTGTACACTTTTTAAAACACGACAAGAAATCATAAATACAGGGAATTTTTTTTCCTGGTCGTAATTTCTTCGATTTTTTGACCAAGGACGCTTGGAAAATTCCATCCACAAACCGTGGGAGGGGTTTCCTTCACGAACCTAATCGAAACTTACACAAAAACTGACTTCCTCACTAAATTAATTCACACCTTATCCGACATCCACAGTCGCACTCAAACTAAAAGAGAAGTTCTCACGAAAAAAAAGGAAAACCTACCAAGACGTTTTCTTCACACAAGTGACCCAAAAATGACACACTCTTGAATAAATTCGAACATGATTGAAATTTACTATTCACCACGCCGGGAAAATAAAGTCCCGCGCAAATCAAATAAAGCCAAAAGAAATACTATAATACAAGTTCACAAGCCTCTGGAGAACAACTCGAGGCGTGACCACGCAGGCGCGAACGATTCCCGAGCTCGGACTGAACCTGGTGCAACGATCGGAGCCTCCTCATCTTAAGCAAGAAATCCGTTCCGAACGCGCGAACTTGAAGCGCCCGCCAATATTTTTAAATATTTCCCCCAGTTTTTCAAGTACCTTTCGAAATACTCAATTTTTAATATCATAACGTTTCAAGTACCACAGGAAGACTTTCTTTTTTTTACTCAGCCGGCGGGAATGTTTTGATTTAAAGTATCTGTTTTACTTGTTTTGAACTGTCTGTAAGTACTAAAGTGTCTTTATTTCTCTAGTATTACACTTAACTTTTAGGAGACTCGAACAGTCCACCCTTCTAACTAACATCCATTCGATATTTTTTCTCAAAGGGAAACATTTTCTCACACAAATCAAATGTTAAACATTGGCACAAGAATGAAAAAAAAAATTATTTTACAGCATCTGGTTTTCAGTGCGTGAAAAAAATTCTCTCCCCGTGAGTGACACACATACACTAATCTCGTATCACAACTCATTGTTTTATTCTCTCATGCATTCTACTCACCAAGATGATAATCGTTCTGACTTGAAATGCAATTTTATACTTTTGGACTCTCTACAGTTGAATTCAAAGGACCAGAAAAAGAATCGGTTGTCGGGAGAATTTGGTAGGAGAAAACCCCTGTAACTTCTGTGAGAACCCAATGGGAGAAAAAAATCGCTAAAGACAGGGTAGCTGTGGAAAGATTCTACGAGTACAGCATTTTCAAAATATAATCCGGAAATTATGAAAAGCATCTTCCCGCTTTCTCACAGATTAAAAACTGGCATCAACCGCAACTTCGGAGAGTAAGCAACCAACATCGTGGAGAAAATTCAGGGTCGTTTCCTGAATAAAATAAAACTATATAAATGAAATAAGATTTAAAAAGTCAAGGATATGCGACAAGAGATCGGACGAAAGCTCGACTTCCGTGGACTTGCGGAAACAACGGAAGAGACAGGTGACACCATCAACGTCTAATTCTGACATGGATCTCCTCATGAAGATAAAGCGAAATAAAATGGAAATCTGCCGCGAAAACGCTCCCGTCATTCCGTAGCGATACATGTTTTCATAATGATATTTAAAACGTCGAGGCAAATAAATTATTCAAATGATGGATTCATGACTGGAGTCTCCGAAGCGCACCAAAAACATCCTCATCATAAGCATAAAGCTTCTATTTCCCCCGACAGTTAGTCGCAGTTCTACGTCGCTGCTCCGGTAATTGAAAAAT